>JAQHUG010000322.1:1300910-1339691 GCA_028555095.1 Dicrostonyx torquatus | reverse complement strand
CATGCTACTATCATGTCTAATTTTTGGAAACTGTAAGCCAATTAGATGCTTTCTTCATAAGTTGCCTTGTTCATGGTATTTCATTACAGCAATAGAAAAGTAACTAAGACTGTGGTGAGCTAAGAATACATCAACATTCACAATGGGACCCACAGGGTGGGCTTCAGAAAGTGTACCAGCTGGACACTCAGAAAAACCTGAAATCCACCATAAAGGAGGTGGGAACTCCAGATGTGCATACTGATAGCAGGCTCAACAAAATTGTCTGAGTCAAGTGAATGTTCCTATTATATCTGCATGCATTTGTCCAGAAAATAAGGATGTGGAGTCACCAAACAAGCTCTATACTTTGGTAATCTATGTCCTTGTTACCACATTTAAAAACCTACAGACAAAAAAAAAAACAAAACAAACAAAAACATTAAGAACCAAACCACCACCCCCTCCATCCTCCCCAAAAAACTATAGACAATCAATATGAATGAGAACTATCTGCAGTACCAAATAAAGTTATAAAATTGCAATTTTAAAAAAAGAAGCTAAATTAGGCTGTGCTTCATTGAAACAAGCACACAAACAGCAAGAGGACATGACAAGGAAATCCATGAAGCAAGTCTAGCCTAGATGCTGCTCTTATCTTTCCTGATGCTGATGAAGCTTATCTCTAGGACCTCTGCGCTGAGGGTCCTCACCCCACAGGCTGCCCAGGAGCTGAGAAAGCAGAGCATGACCAGGCAGCTCACTCTCCAGACAAGGTTTCCGGAGGCTTAGTGGACCTGGTTCACCTACAGCCCAGGTGGTAAACCCTGTCTTGTCTGCCATGGCTCGCTCGTGCTCTTGCTCTCTGATTCCTGGGATGGGGCTCTGGAATACTGTGGAGGAAAGCTCAATGTCAGGTTATGATCCAGACCCTGCAACTGAGTCTCCGGAGTCTTCCTCTAACACTAGCAAACTGCCCTTCCTATACTCTGCTAAATTGGTACTTCTGTTTCCAAAATTAAGGTGGTTGACAGAAACGCATACATCAGTAGATTTGTGAACAAGGGTAATGAAAAGATTAACTCAGCAATCAGGACAGTAGGTATCTACCTCTAGGGGAAGGAGGTATAGCTTCCACAACAGTATTACCTGATTTGAGAGGCAATGCATAGGTGCTCATTTATAATATTCTGAACCATACATGTGAATTTAGTGTGTTTTCCTACGTGTATGCTATATTTACTTTTTCAGAAAAAAATACATATAAAGGAATAAATGAGATGTGAAAAGACAAGTGGATAGGAGTTAAAGGCAATCAGTGTTATAATAGAGATGACCAAGGCAGACTCCCTCCAACTGATGTGATCACCCCATCACAGAGGTATGTATACACATGCTGGCCACTTCTTAGAGATAGCAGTAGTCTAGAAATATCAGTTATGTGTGTGTGTGTGTGGGGGGTCCTTAAAATCCTAAGATTCTGTGGTTGTATAACTGAAATCTTAACTTTAATGGCCTTGGCCTCCAATGAAAGAACCACAGCCCTGAACAGATAGTGTTATCACAGATAGTGATAAAATGTACAGATGTTTCAATCAGTGCTTTGTTCATTTGACTACAGAGTGATGATTACTAGAGCTGGGAGAGTCAGCCAGCTGTGGCAGTGGCATCAGCCCCATTACATGGTAAACATATTTCTTCATTGCCTGTTAGGTGGCAGCACTCTTAGGGGATGAATGAGGGGAAACAACCTCCCCTGAAAACCTCAGACCACATTCAGGCTAACATGAGAAACAAAGCATCTACACACTCATCGTTCACACTCTCTCACCTTCTGCTAGTCTTCATTCAGTTACTTATCTTGGAACGAGGTGAGGTCAAGAAAGTCCAAGATGGCTATTCAAACTACAAGAATCAATCAGCTAAGGACACATACCCTCTCACTCCCCAGAGGCAAACTATACCTTAATTTTTGAAGTCTATCCATTTCTTCAGCTTTCAGTTCATCCAACTCTTTGGTTCTTCGAGAAGTCTCAGCCTCAAGCCACTCAAGCCTAGAGGGAGGTAAAGACACATCAACTCTCTTTAAAGTAGAGTCAGGGCTTCCTGGGCTTCTCTCTTTGGCTCTCCCACAGGCTTTGCAGGTAGTTTTCCAGTCTTCAGGAGGCAGCAAGCCAGTAAGCAGAAGTGTGGCTGACGTCACCAATCCTGACTCACTGTCAAAGGAATGAGACGATGCAGAACAAGTTGCCTTCTTGTTTACCTCAGAAACAAATATTTACCTCTGTTTTTTCATCCTTTCCACTTCTTTGGCTTCCAAGTCTTCTAGTTCCTTCAACCTTTTGGAAGTCTCAGCATCTGGCCAAGGAAGCCTAACAGAGAGTACAAGAGTCAAGGTAACCATGACTCAATGCCACAGGGTATCACTACCACGAAAACAGAGCAGAAATGAGCTCCCTCCCGTAGCCCAGCACCAATCCTGGCTCTATGAAAGGATTCAAATAGTAATGTATCCTCTGTATACCCATGAAAGCGACCACAGTATATTCCTACAAAAGAACAGTCATGCACAATTAGTACATACACAAGAAGCTGCCGACAAGAAAGCCAACTACCACTGTTCTCAGCACAGTTCACTCGTTTAACAAACAGACCCCAGTGAAGGTATAATAAAACCAAATAAAAACAAAACGGAAAAGTTAACTCTAAACAATTTTATTGCAAGTGTATGTCAGAGAGCTTTGATTCTTCTGCTTTAGGATATGTGATTATCACCAAATTATCTAATGGCCCATTCTGCTTTTCAGGGCCAAAGACAGAGCGATACTGGAGTACAGTGCACTTCACACACACTGGAGCCGTGCTGTACTCCCGAGCTACCCCCCAGCCCTAATACCCATTTCCATTTTTGCTTTCCCATAACTGCCAGGGTAATTTCAGCCAAACAAATATAAAGCAAGCTGTTTTCCCTGCTGTCTTCCCTTGGAACCTTCTCATTAAACCCCTCACATTTATTCCTGCCTGTGCAAGTCCTGGTTTAGTTCCTACCTCCCTGTGTGAAACTTCTCTATAGCAAGAGGTAAACACTCCACGTTCTGAACTTGCCCAGATCTTAGGGTGCATACCATGTTCTGTCTTAAATCACAGCTAATTACATGTATTTTCCACTGACTTATTTGCTCTTTTTTTAAAACGTGCATATAGCGCACAACTGTGCCATTTACAAATCGGCAAATGACACACATAGAAGTTTTAAATGAATGAAATAAGAAAGAATAAAAGAGTGGTGGGCCTGTGGTAAGCTGGAGAGTGTAATAGAAAAGTTTAGCAATCTAATTTTACATAATCATCCTGAGATACAGAAAAGACAAGAAGGGCTTTGTTTCAGAGTCATATATGTGTGTGTGTGTGTGTGTGTGTGTATGTGTGTGTTTGTATACACACACACACACACACACACACACACACACATACATATAGCCCTTCAATTCTGAAACATGCTAATACAAACCTGGCTGCTTCTTGCTCGGCAGCACCTCCCAGCTGACTTTCCTCATGGGCATCCTCTTGCTGGAGAGATTGTTCCTTTGCAGCATCTCTGGGACTGGGCTTCACCTTTAGCCACGCAGCACTGAACCAAATGGAAAGTATGCTGTTGGCAATCATTCGTCCACTTCTTGTGATGCATCCTAAGAGCACCATGGCAATGCTGATCTACAGCTCAGTGCCTGGCGCCTGATGGCAAAACAAATGTGACGGGAAAGGTCCTCTAGCTCTCATGCCCAATGTCAAAGGGAGAAGATCCTTTTGCCTCAAAGAAGCAGTCATTATTTAAATAAAAAACTGTCATAGAATAAAGACTGTACTTCAACAAAACATGCTTTAAATATATGAATCCCTAATAATATCCCAAGTCCTCTAAATGTCTGTGTTTAGCTTTCACACAGCACTGTGATCTAGGAAGTCTTATCTGCCCCATGTCTCCCCACCATCATACTGTCTAGAGCAGTGGTTCCCAACCTTCCTAAAGCTGCAACCCTTTAATACACTTCTTCATGCTGTGGTGACCCCAACCCTAAAATTATTTTAATTGCTACTTCATAACTATAATTTTGCTACTGTTAAAAATTGCATTGTAAATATATGGTATGCAGAATAAATGATATGCAACTCCTGATATGTGGAAAGGGTTATTTGACCCCTAAAGGGATAGAGACCCACAAGTTGAGAACTGCTGGTCTAGAAGCTAGTATATATTGTGTATTTGTTTAGCAGTGCAGACTTCAACCTGTATCGGCATGTATAAAACAAAGAAATCAGAACAAACTCATGAAAGCAAACAACAACAAACAAAAACACAATCAGCCAGGCGATGGTGGCACACGCCTTTAATCCAGGTACTCAGGTGGCAGAGGTGTGTGGATTTCTTTGAGTTCAAGGTTAGCCTGGTCTACAGAGCAAGTTCCAGGACAGCCAGGGCTGTTAGACAAAACCAACAACAACAAAAAGCCCTGCACAGTCAGGTCTGAAGACCCAGTTCTGTGACACAGTGGAAGAGAAGCTTCTGGCCTTCTTCCTTTTTCTCAAGGCTAAGGGGGGTACACATTACCATGGATTCACACCAAGCATACACATAAGGACTACCTACTGTTTGCTTCCTCTTTAGCACTGCTAGACTTTCTAGCTTTTTCCACTGTGCTGTCAAAGATTCCCAAACCCACAAACAAGCTCCCCTTTATCTTTAGCCACCATGCTCCTGTGAGCCTATTTCAAACTGGACCCTGCTCCCCCTGAGAACAGTACCTCCTCTCTATCCCTGTGGAGAGTAGATCCACACTGTTGCCCTGATAAGAGTGTAGGTAACAAGACAGTAATGCTAGCATTTACAATGAGCAGAGTCAGGGAATATGGATGAGCTCAGAGTTCACAGCTATCTTGACTTGGAATTAAATTATTTTAAAATATTCACTCAGCCAAGATTAAGTGAATGCCTACTATGTGTAGGCATTGGACGTTAAGACATAAGAGAGCTACAATGCCCAGTCTCAGGTAAGTACAATCTATTTATGGAGCAGACAACAGTCACAATCCTTCCTACAATGACACATACCCACTGGGCATTGAGGTACTCCATAGACAGGTACAAGAAGGAAACAACAGACTTCTAGACAAAAATTCATGTATTACTCACCTGAATAAGCATTTCTTCCTAAGGGGAAGAATGAAGCCTATTATTATTTGTTTTAAATGTGTATTATCTGTGTAAGAAAAATAAAGCCATGGGAACTCAGTCCTTGAATTCTTGCGTACCATTTTGGAGAGGCTGGTGGAGACGTGGGGTTCGGAGGTATCCAAGGAGCCCTGCGGTCTTTCACAGGCTGTCGGTTCATTTTTAATCTGGATGACACTGTTGTCTGCTGCAACCTGCTTTTGCCGTAAGGTTGGTTTGGTCGATTTCTTTCAGACATGTAGAGTCCCTGTAAGAAGCACACATGCATTACAAAGACAAACAAGTATCAAGGAGACTCTAGCTTCAACCTCTGACCCCCAGGAAATTCCATGTGCCTCTCTGCATTCATTCTACAAGCTAACAGAAAGCACTCTGAGGGAAACGTGGGAAGCACCGAGATAATACTGAACTAAAACTGGGCACGGGTGGGTCTGGAATCCTTGGCTTTTCCATTTTCCACATTTATATGTATGAAATAGTTATTATCTTTTTCCTTAATTAAATATCCCCTTTTAAAAGTCCATTTTTGTTTACAGGTAAATTATAAGATATTCTTAGCTAAAATATATAACCTTCTGAACCTTAGTCTAACCACAATGAACCACACAATTTCAATTACCATCAGGCATGAGGCTGAGAAGAACCTCCAAATAGACTCACTCCTGATTTCCCAGTGACCTCATTACAAGTTTATCTGGGAAGAAATAAAGACTTGATCCCAATCCATGACCGGTTACTGGCTGTGCTGATTAGTGTTTTAGTCTTCTGTAAAAGGGGAACTTCAAATGAGAAAGTACCTACACCAGACTGGCTTGGAGGCAAGTCTGTGGGGCATTTTCTTGATTAATGAGTGATGTGAAAGAAGTCAATTTGCCGTACGCAGTACCACTCTAGGCATATAGGTTGTATAACGAAGTAGGCTGAGCAGTTCATGAGGAGCAAGTCAGTAAAAAGCATTCCTCCATGGTCTCTGCTTCAGTTCCTGCCTTCACTTTCCTATCTTGAACTATTGTGCACACACACTAACAGAAACCCTTTCCTCCCCAGTTTGGTGTTTTCTTTCCACAGCAAGAGAAAGGAAACAACACTAGTAAACTGTCAAATTTCCTTTTTCAAGGTCATGTGAGAATACCCAGGCTTGCTGTAGAGGTCTGGATAGTACTACTTGAGTGGCAGTCACAGCAGTAAGTGCACTTGGACCAGAGGTGCTCATCTGGCCAGTTTTCCACTGCAGGACCATAAGGAAGCTTTTTGTTGTTGAAGATTTTTATTAGTTAATTAATTGTATGTGTATGGATGTTTTGCCTACATGTATATCTATGTACTATACCTGTATGCCTGATGCCTATACACACAAGAAGAGGACACTAGATATCCTGTAATTGGAGTTACAGATGGTTGTGAGCTACCATGTGAGTTCTTAGAATCAAACCAAGATTGGTCTGGAAGAGCAATCAGTGCTAACCACTGAGCCATCAGACCTGTAAGGAAGTTTTAGACAGAAGTCTAAAATATAAGGTTGTTTTGGGCCACATGCTCTAACTACCCAGCTAGTTCCCAAAGCCATACTAAAAAGCACTTACCCATCATGTGGGTCTTCTAGAAAGGCAGCAAGTATTCTTAAAACCTCTGAGCCATCAGTGGAACAGCATCCCCACTGACCACTCATAACAGAATCTTAAATCCTCTCAACTCTCGCACTTTCAAATATTGAATTTTAAGACAAGCTTCCTAATTACGACGATGATACTGAATTAGTTAGGATCTTCCTGAATCAGGGACGGATAGACTGCTATATCCTCTACTACCATTACAAACTAGCTTTTGTTAAAATAAAAAGCAAAACCTGGATTAAGTAAGCAGACTTAGATTGCTGGACTCAGGGTTGAGGCATCCACCTGCCCCCAAACAAATGCTGGTCCTACCCTTTAGTAGCTTGTAGGGCCTTGGAAAACATCAGATTCATATAACCGGGTCACAGGAGAGGAAAGGCTTCACACCTGCTGTAGTCTGGCTGACTCCGAAGTGTCTTTCTTCCTAAACGGCACATGCTCCATTGCAGTCTTCTTTCTCACTGCTCGTGTTTTTGCTGGAGTTAGTGTTTCATCCTTGACGCCTGAACCATGGTCCGATATAAAAGGGGCTTCTTCTGGAAGAGTATCCTCGTCTACCACCCCAAGTTCACTCTCCAGCCTTTGAGTCACTGGAAGCTCCACATCAGGCTGACAGACATCTATACAGATTTCAGAGGAGAAATTCTACTTAGCCACACAAGTAGAATGACTGGATAGCACATAGGCGGTAACCTCCAGCCTAGCTCTGCTGCCACACCGGCTATAGACAGAAGTTTTTATCTTGCCTGGTCCCGCAGCTGTTCAGTCCCAAAGAAACACACAGAGGCTTATATTAAAACTGTTTGCCTATTAGTTCAGGCTAATTACTAACTAGCTCTTACAACTTAAATTAACCCATAATTCTTGTCTATGTTTAGCCACGTGGCTTGGTACCTTTTCTCTGTAAAGCATTCTCATCTTGCTTCCTCTGCATCTGGCTAATGACTGACTCTCTGCCTTTCCCAGAATTTTCTTAGTCTGGTTGCTCTGCCTATACTTCCTGCCTGGCTACTGGTCAATCAGCGTTTTATTAAACTAATACAAGTGACAAACCTTTACAGTGTACATAAGCATTATCCTAAAGCAACCGGTTGCCTCCCTTACCAGTACCACCAAAGTTGAAATTACCAATGCCCAAGCACCATGGCTGGAACCCCCTCAATGTCAGGACCCATATTTACTGATTTCCAGTTCTTATCTATGGTCCTAATTCTGCAATGTTTTGCTTCTACCCAGGTTGGCCTCTCAAGAGTCTCCTGACTATAAGATACTCCCCAAACTAGCCCCCTGCTGATTGTAATCATATTTTCACTGGGTTGCCAAATTGTCTGTGCTGACGAGATTTCTGTTATCTTGACACAAACTAGAGTCATTCAAAAGGAGGGAACCTCAATTGAAAGAAAATATCTTCATAAGGTCCAGCTGTAGGGGATTTCTTAATTAGTGATTAATGAGGGACAGTCCAGCCCATTGTGGGTGGTGCTATTCCTAGGCTGGTGGGCCTGGTTTCTATAAGAAATCAGGCCGAGCAAGCCATGGTGAGCAAACCAGTAAACAGCACCCCTCCCTGGCCTCTGTATCAGTTCCTGCCTCCAGATTCTTGCCCTGTGTGAGTTCTTACCCTCCTAGCAATAGTAACCTTAACTAAGACATTGTATTTCTAAAATGGAAATACTGGAGCCAGAGATGGCTCGGTGTCTAAAAGCACTTAATGTTCTAGTACAGGACTTGGGTTCAGTTCCCAGTAGCCACACAGTGGTTCACAATCATCCATAACCTCAGTTCCAGGGCTTCCAATGCTACTTTCTAAACTCCATGAGCACTGCATGCAAAGGTGCACAACTATACATAAAAATGAATGATAAGATATCTTATTTTACATTTGTAGATGTATTTCTTTTATGTGGATGAGTGTTTTGCTTACAAATATGTCTGTGCATGCATCATATATATGCCTGGTACCCTCAGATCTGGAACTGGAGTTAAAGACAGCTGTGAGTCACCATGTGGGTGCTGGGAACCAAACCCAGGTCCTCTGGAAGAGCTGTTAGTGCTCTTAACCACTATGCCATCTCTCTTCCTCAGATTAAAAACTTTTAAAAATGAAAACACTTAAAAACTTCTTTCTTTACTCAACATCTTTGAAAGCTAATTGATACAAAATATAGTATGAAGTGTATTCTGCACACATGGTATCCCATTGCAATAAAAAAGAAAATAAACCTTTTTTTAAAAATGAGAGAAAGGTTTATATAGACAATTCAGGAAAATTGGAATACAGACCAACTCTTATTAATGAGTCAAGTTTCTATACATAAAAGCAACACACAAAAGTCACAGAATAACTACTCAGGAAACGTAATAGGAACAATATCCCATTAACATTAACAAAGACTGAGGTGGGGCTGGGTGATGGCTCAGTGCCAGAGTGTCAGCATGAGTGAGGCCCTGGGTTCCAGTCCTGGAACCACAAACAACAGCAAACACAGATACACGAACACAAAAACACCAAGAAAATGAGAAGGAAACCTAATGAGAAGCTCATAGGAATTTCACAGAAAACATTTCAAAGCTTTTATTTTATTTATTTTTGCAGTGCTGGGCTATGTACCTGGCTGTTGAAATGATACAAATGAAAATCTGAATCAAGTTTTTATTTACACAGACTGAACATTGTAAAGATGTCAATTCTCCACTAAGAGATCTATAATTTCAAATTTATATCAAATTATAGTGTGTGTGTGTGTGTGTGTGTGTGTGTAAACAGACTGATCCAGTTGGGAGCGGTGGCACACGCCTTTATTCCCAGCACTCAGGAGGTAAAGGCAGATGGATCCCTTTGAGGTGAGTCAGGACAACACAGCAAGTCCCAAGTCAGCCAGGGCTACAATGGTAAGACTACCAAAACACAAAGCAAACAGATGAACCTAAATATATTGGTCCTAAAATCTGTGTGAAGGGACTGGAGGGATGGCTTAGCATTTAAGAGCACTTGTTCTTTTAGAAGACCCAGGTTAGGTTCCCAGTACCAACAGAATGATTCACAACAATTCATAATTCCAGTTCTTGGGAATCCAATGCCTTCTTCTGACCTCTGAGGGCACCAGGCATGCACATGGTACGTATGCAGGCAAAACATTCACACATAAAATAATAAATCTAACTTTAAACATTTATGCGAAGTGTAAAAGCCTAGATGCAGAGGCAGGTGGATCTTTGTGAGTTCGAGGACAGCCTGGTCTACAAGAGCTAGTTCCAGGACAGGCTCCAAAGCTACAAAGAAACCCTGTTTCGAAAAACCAAAAAAAAAAAAAAAAAAAGAAAAGAAAAGAAAAGAAAAAAAAAGAATTAACCCAACAAATTTGAATAGTAACAACAAAATGTGGCAGGGTTTTTCTTGACCAGAGATGAGAATCTTAGCAGGAGCTAATGGTCAAAGCAGTGTGGAGGGTACATAGGAACCAATGGCACAGGATAGGAGCCACAGATCAGTAGGTATGACCTAAAGATTACTCCTGTCCACATATCAAATGTCAGAGTAGAATTCAGGCCCCACACTGAACAGCAGCACTTAGCTCACAAAAGCATGAAATCCTAAAGCAGTGGTTCTCAACCTGTGGGTTGTGACCCCTTCCTTGGAGGGGGTGTGTGTCATATATTGAATACCCTGAATATCAGATATCTACATTAGGATTCCTAACAGTAGCAAAATTACAGTTATTAAGTACAACAAAACAATTTTATGGCTGTGATCACCACAACATGGGGAGCTGTATTAAAGGGTCACAGCATCACAGCCCTAAAGGAGGTGGTTTTTTATTCTCTGAGAATATTATCACATCATCAGGACAGAAAAGACCTTCTTAAACTCAAGTACGATGTTGCCTTATTAGGGCTTATTTACTCAGAACTATAGCTTTTGATCAAAAGTCACCATAACAAATCAGTCAAATTTGGAAAGATTTCCCTGAAATACATATAATTAACATGGGATCAATACTCCAATGATATAAAAAAATTTTACAAGTCTATAAAGGAAATAAACAGTTCAACAGAGAAATGTTAAAAAGTATAGAAACTACAATTTATGCAGAAAAACAAGTGGCCAATAAAAGCATGAAAAAAAACAACAAATTTCATTTAGTAATCAGGAAAATTGAGCCATAAGCTAGCATTCGCAGCCATTAGGCTGGGAAAATGTGAATATGATCCAAACATAAATGAGGAGTGAGGGAACCCAGAAGCCACTAGCACAGGAGTCAACTGGTTAACTCCTCTGAAGGGTGGCTTGACTGAAGATTTGCAGTGCAGCAGCTGTGACACAGGCACACTTGGCCCAGGGAACTTGCACATGTAAACACAAAGGGGAGAGGCACAGGCTTTTACTTCACCCTATCACTGTTTATAAAAGCAGAAGCAGCCAGCATAGTGGCATCGTGGCATCTGTGTATACTCTCAGCTACTCAGGAGTTCTGGGCCATCCTGGTCAACACAGTGAGATCTTATATCACATACACAAAAAGTCTGAAGAGATGAAAATTATCTGTGGTTTATTTATACAAGAGAAACCCACACAAAAGTTAAGAAAGTTAGAATTCTCTGAACTGAGGAATGTAACTTTCCTAATGTGTAAGGCCCAGGGTTTGAACCCTAGCACTGGGAAAAAATAGATTTCATCTATTAATATGAACAAGTCTACTAATTTAAGTAAGAGGGAAGCACACTATAGGCTGATACATACTGTATGTAATCACATGTGTGAAGCAATATGTTATGAACACATACATGAGCAGCTCAGACATAAAAACAGAACAGGGTCCTAACGGTATGGGGGAAATATTTAAGGGACCTTAACAGAACTTGTCATGATTTTGGAAAAAAAATTACAGACTAAAATATTTAAAACTGCATAGTTATTTTCATTCCTTTCTGTTTAGAATATTTAAGTGCCAAAGGAAAGCTTTATTCAAATTCTTCCTTAGCAGCAGTAAGTCAAGATCTGGATTCCCCCAACCACTGTTTTTCTCGGACATTCTCAAAAGAAATATAAACCAGAGCAAAAGATGCCAGGATTGACTGCTAGTCTACAGCTTAGTAACTCCCAAGATTACATCTATTGAAGCAACGCTGGCTGCGAGGTCCTGACACCTTTTAAGTTATGAATGGCATCAATCAGATGGCAAATGCAGTGCAAATTCCCGGGGAGCTGAGTCTGAAGAAGACACTGCTGCCAGCAGAGTGGTAGCCACCAGCCTTACATCCTCACAAAGTATACTAATGCAATCAGTAGTCACAGCCTCTAAGAACCGCACCAGTCAACAATTACTTAAATCACAAGGTAGTTGATCCAATCAGGCCCAATCATAAATACCAAATGACACAGAGGCAGTTTCCCTCCCTTGGGGCTTCCTGTGACATTTTAGAGGTACAGGGTAGGGAGGAGGAATCCATGAAATTACAATGAAGAATTAGGAAGAGGAAGAGCAGTATCTAAAACAGAAAGAAAAACATGACCTTCTGAAAGATCATAAGAACAAGAAATATAATACTAAAGATGATCACACTGCTCTCCAGGAGCAAATGCATGAAACTTGCAAACCGGCTACCTACAGGCAAGCTTCACTCCACAGCAAAGGTGACAATGTGGCTGTTACCATGCCTCATGTTTGGTACAACACCATCTGAGTCCCACCATGCAGACAGGACAGGTTTCCTAAAATTCTTCAGGTGAGGAAATAAATGAAGCATTTGCTCAAGGTCACTAGAAGAGTCAGTACAAGGCCCAGCTTCCTACTCTGGCTCCAGGGAAGGTTTTATTTACTCCAGCCCCACAGGGAAGGTTTTATTTATTCCAGCCCCCACACTCAAGGAAGGGTAGAATATAGGAGGCAGGACTCGAGTTATAATCAAGCATGCCTATGTAATGAAAGCTCCATGTGATGGAAGCTCTTACACCATGGGCTTCAGGGAGCTTTGGGGTTGCTATACACATATATCCATATAACACCATCTGGAGGTTGTGTTCCCTTCCCACATTCCTGGCCTTAGGTATCTCCCATCAGCTATTCACTTGTATCTGGTGTAGCATCCTTGGTAATGGGAGTAATGGGAGTTCAGTGAGCAACCCCAGCAAGCCTAGATTTAGAGCTGCAGGTTACAACCCAAGATTTGCAACTGGCATCTCAAGTGAGGCAGTCTTCTGGAACTGAACCTCCATCTGTAGGACCGGGCTCTACTCTGCCTGTCAGAACTGAGCTGAACTACAGAACCCCCTCCACACACACTCAATGTTAACGGCCCCTCCTGTCATCACTTAGTGCTCCACTGAGGCTACAGGAAGAACACTAGGCTGTTCAGGGTCCACAGAAGATCAACAAACACACCAATAGAGACGAGGCACTCACAGAAGTTTCTGCTTTCAAGAAAAGAAAAATGTTGACATACTAAATTACAATGAGGGAAAAAAAAAAAACCAGAAAACCCAAACTTTGGCAAATGAAAACCACAAAAGAAGGTCAAAGGAAATTCAACATACCATTACTCTTAGTAAATCTAAGGTTGAATATAGAGATCTCCAACAGTGTTAAAAAAAACCAGCAATAATAGCCTGGAGTGGTGGTGCACACCTTTAATACCAACACCCAGGGAGCAAAGGCAGGGGGATCTCTGTGAGTTCAAGACAAGCCGATCTATACAGTGAAATTCTGTCTCAAAAAAAAAAAAATTAACTTCTGTGCTAGAGACAGCTCAAAAGGTAAGGGCATGTGCTCACTCAGCACCCATCCCAGGCCACTCGCTCCAGCTCTAGGGGATTCACTGCCTACTTCTTTATGGGCACTGCACATACACAATTAAAAACAACAATGAGATCTTTTTAAGAATCAGAAACATACAAGAGACAGGGTGAGAGGGAGGAGGGTGAAGGGCATTTCTGAGTTACAGTCACTCTGTTCTTAGAGAAGACAGTTCATAAAGTCTCTTTCCTGGTGAGCTGACACTTTGTACACTTCTCTATCTATATGTTCTACTTCAATTTAAAACATGAAGACAAGGGCCAGTAAGATGGCTCAGAGGACAAAAAGAACTTACTGTGAACCGACAACCTGGGAACCCATGGCAGATGGAGAGAACTGATCCCTCAGAGTTGTCCTCTGACCTACACACATATACCTAACACTCCTCCCTTCTCTCTAACTATAATTAGAAATACTACAGAATTTTTTTAAATTTTATTTTCATTTAATGTACATTGGTGCATTGCCTGCATGTTTGTCTACATGAGGGTGTCAGATCTCCTGGAACTGGAGTTTATAGACAGCTGTGAGCTGTCATGTGGGTACTAGGAATTGAACCTGGGTCCTCTGGAAGAGCAGCCAGTGCTCTTAACTATGGAGCCATCTCTCCAGCCCCAATATAGAACTTGGTTTTGGAAAGGAAAATTAATTTACTGGTTTTACCCACGTTTATAGGTTATCTCAACGATCTGGAAAATGACAAAAAAAAATAAGCAACAAAACCTTTATTTCACTAAATCTGAAGCATCAACTTATAACACACATCACTATTGGGCCCTTAGGAATTTTAAATATTGGAAAATTTAAATATTACAATTAATTACCATGCACATCCCTTAGCAGGATATTGTGGCTTATACCTGTAATCCTAGCACCAAGAGGCCTACGACACAAGGTTTGCAAAGCTACAGGTCAGCCTCAGTTATAAAGCTGGCTGGCTACTGAGCAAGAATGGCTCTACCTCAGGGCATGGGGGATGCCCTCTGCTGGCTTGTAGCTCATAGGTGCTGCATCTTTCTGATGTGCAAAGGCTTGCTCTCTAGACTAAAACAAGGCAAGCAGTTCTGGAAGTCTCCAGCTGTGCAGGCCCAATAAGACACAGGGTCACAATAGACTTCAAGACACTGCCAGATAAGAGGCCAATGCACAAACCCAGGAGCTTCCCCCTTCAAGTTGTGACAGCCAATTTCTTAATTAACAAAAAATGTCATTCACAACAGCAATGAAAACTAGGGAATTTATAAACCCCTATATAGAGGCCTCTCCACTGGACTGAAGGTCTAGAAAAGAGGCCACAAGAAGTGATCACACAGCATAGCCGCCTCTTCCCCACAAGCTGACAGACTGTCAGCAGCACTCCCCCACACAATAAGCTCACTCTCAGTTTCTCAGAGTGAGCAATGACCAGCGAAGTTTTGAATAATAACAAAGGAAAATCAGTTGTCTTGTCAAGTATTAAAATATAAGTAAGATCGATAGCTTTACATACAAAATTAAGTTTCTATACCAGAAAAAAAAACCACTATAAACAAATTTCAAAGATAAATGACTAAGTAGGAGAAAATATTTATAATACATGTAAGCCAAAAAAAGATTAAGAGCTACACTATCCACAGAACTTTTATATTCATAAGTAGAAGAAGTGGAACTCAAAAAAGAGAGGGATAAAAAATACAAAAGGGAAAATCAGCACAGAAGAAATAAGCATGGGTAAGAGAGCCATGAACAGCCCTCAAGAGGACAGAACTGCGACATGCAACTGTAAGATGCCTGGTCTACAGAGTGAGTTCCATGACTGCCAAGACTACACAGAAAACCCTGTCTTGGTGGGGTGGAGGGGCAATTCCCCACTGAAGCTGGAAGCATTCAGGTCTTCTTATATAAAATACTGCTCATTAAAACGTGATCATTTACCTACTTTTAAGGGGTAAACTGGTAGCATCTGCTCAAATGTGCATACCACACAACCTAACAATCCATTTTCTAGGATGAGGGTCCAGAAATACACATCACACACCAGCTAGTACAATACAATCAGTGTAGCACTATGATAGAGCAAAGGGGATCTGACTTGCTCACAGTCTTCTGGGACAGCATATTCCAGCCTCCAGTCCTAGGACATATACTTTCTGTTACTTCCTGATCCTAGCTGTAAGGCAGTTCTCATGGACAGGGTCACAAATTCTCACACCCCACCTCACCTCCCCATCTCCCCATCCCACCTCCATACCCCTCCCCCACAGTAACTGTTGCAGTCACTCTCACAGAGTAACATTTTGAGACACATACCATCAAGGAGCCTTTTTGCCACAGAAGGTTGACTGGATTCCTGTGGAAATGTCTCCTTTGTGACCAAGGGTCTCCTCTCATTCTTGGGCAGTATAGTTGGCCCTCTCTCTAAGATCCTTTGACTACCAATAGGGAATCTGCTCCGCACTTCTGTGAAACATTTCTTTACCTTTTTAGGTGACAGTTTCTTTTCCAGGAGAGACTCCAAAGCCTGTCATGAAAACGGTCGTTATTCTCTTAGTTTATCTCACTAAAGTAAGACTTTAGTCATAACACTGAAAGTAACACCTTCCAAAGAGACATGTCATTAAATGGCTATCTCTAGTGGTTAACAAGGTGTTTCATTTAATTTAAAATCAGTATTACTTCAACAAGAGATCAATTTATAAAAATAACTTCTACAAGTTCTTTTACTAGTTTAGCTCATTTAAATCAACAGCAAAGATGTTCGGAATATGAATTTTTTTTTTCAAGGCAAGGTTTCTCTGTAGCTTTGGTGCCTGTCCTGGAACTAGCTCTTGTAGACCAGGTTGGCCTCGAACTCACAGAGATCTGCCTGCCTCTGCCTCTTGAGTGTTGGGATTAAAGGCATGTGCCACCACTGCCCGGCAAGTATGACTATTTTTAATAGGTGCCCTAACCTTAAAATTCAGAATCATCACTTTGGAAACACAGCTGTATGTGCTCATTTTCAACAAAATCCCATAAACTCAAGCAGTGCGTTAGGTGGGTAAACAGTGAACATATATTTCCATAAGCTAACAGAACTTAGCGGTCCAGTGTCTATGGCAGTAATGGCAGGTGCACTTAGAGGAGGTGTCCCCATCCTCTAAGGCACACCCACTCACTCATCACCAGGCAGTACAAATTAAAGTCAACTGAGCACAGTCAGGGAGGGTGATTTTGCAAGATCATATGGAAACAAGATAGTAAGTCAGGCAAGGAATCAACAAGAATTTAATTTCCTACATTGCTGAATATTTTCCAAACTAGAGGAGATCTACATTATGCTTGAGATACACTGTTCCAGGTGCTCTTGCTCAGGAGATGGGGCACTCTCTTGAGATCCTTTCTAGGGTTTGGAAGATAGGAAGATAGGTTCTCTAAATGAAATCATTTTGTTCAGTAATGTGTCACATAGGTAAGCTGGAAGAGCATGAATGACACGAAATGATTGCTGTCAAAGTTCTGAGATCTTCCCTTGACATTCACACCCCTGATAGTGCGCTATGTCTACACAGATGTAACCAAAGTTAATCACAGACATCTGCTAAACAGGACTGCAATAACAAAGCATGATTTAATGACCACCAGAGCCAGTTAGTGGTAGACAGAATTCTCCCTACTATGCCACTCTTCCACAAGGGCCGACAGTTTATTAATATAAGGCTATCTTTTCCTATTTTTTGGATGAAAATGCAAGACAGAAGTAACACTG
The DNA here is from genome assembly GCA_028555095.1 of Dicrostonyx torquatus. NCBI lineage: Eukaryota > Metazoa > Chordata > Mammalia > Rodentia > Cricetidae > Dicrostonyx > Dicrostonyx torquatus. Next base: position 1,322,348 of record JAQHUG010000322.1, on the reverse strand, counting down.
GCATAGGTGGCTTGTTAGTTCCTGCCCTCAAGAGCACACTCTGACCTTTGCTTTAGAAACAGCAATAATATAAATTAGTAGTAACAAATGCATTTTTAAGCCAGGGTACTGCGGGAAGAGTGAAAGGCTACATTGTGTTGCAGGACTCCACAAACCTATGAAACTATAAAAACATAGCTCATTGTTAATGCTGTTTTTGTTACCAATGAGAAGGAAGAACACTGTCCCTTCCTGATTAGAACATGCCACTTGTGGAATGCCAGATGTCTCCAGTCATCCCAGATCCTGAGGCTCTTACTTGCTTGCATGTATCCTAAGTGTTTCTTTCCTAGAAGCTATCTAGATCAAATACTGGTAAGCATGTACTAATCTGAGAATTCCTTGCAATTTTTCTTTCCTTTTTACTCTTTTATAACTCTGAGTATAGATGATGTGTGGGCATGTGTGCCACAGTATGTGTTCTTAGATGTATATCATTCCTTCCTCAAAGAAGAGAAAAATAATAAAGAGCAAAGTGTAAAAATAATAAAAATGCAAACTTATGTTCTCTGAAAAGTATCAAGTTATCAGGCAGCAGCTCTGTCTTGTATTCTCACTGACTGGACCTAGAGAGATTCAGTATTATTTCCCTGCCTTGAAACAACACTCTTTCTAACAAAAACTGTAGTCTATTTCATACCTCAATTTGCTGCAAGATGTCTATGACCACATCTGGCACAGAAGGATCAGTATCCAGCTTGGCAGAACACAGCGAAAGCTGACGAATAAGGCTGCCCAGTTCCTTACATCGAGCAGGAACTGGGTGCTCTCCTCGGTCAGTAAACTGAGTGACAAACATCTGTAAGGCCCGGATGGCTCCTCGATGAGCAGCTGCCAGCCTAGACATTGCCCACGACTGGCAAAAAACAAGAAGCAAGAGGTTATTTCAGGTTCTGACTTCCTAACACCACGGCAACCTTTAAAAATATCTGGAGTCCTGGCAATAAGGGACAGTAGCCTGAACTGACCATCTCCTGCGACCAGACAAGACTTCCGATGGAGGGACTGGTACACTAACCCAGCCACATAACCTTCGACCCACTGTCTCACCTACCTATGGGATGTGCTGGGGTAAGGGTGGTGCAGAGATTGTGGGAGTGGCCAGTCAATAACTTGTTCAGCCTCAGACCCAATACATAAGAGTGAGACCACCCCTGACACTGCCTGGAGCCCCAGGACTCAGAAGCAGGATGGCCCAAGACCTAGGATAGAACTAAGCACGACTGTGGAAAAAAGTCAATGTAATGATGCCTAACAATATTCCACTATACTCATAGATTGGTGCCTAGCCCAGCTGTCATCAGAGAGGCTTCCTCCAGCAATTGATGGAAACAGATGTAGAATCCCATAGCTAAACATTAGGCCAAACTCAGGGAATCTTGCTAAAGAGAGGGAGGAAGGTCTATAGGAGCCTAAGGGATCAAGGACATCCAAGAAAACCCACAGAATCAAGTAACCTGGGCTCATAGGAGCTCACAGAGACTGAACTGACCACCAGGGAACCTGCATGAGACTGACCTAGGCCCTCTGAATGTATGTGATAGTGTATAGCTTGGTCTTTTGTAGAATCCATAATAGTGGGAGCAGGGGCTGTCTTTGACTCTTTTGCTGTTTTTTGGGACCTTAGTCTTCATATTGGGTAGCCTTGCCCAGCCTTATACAAGGAAGGTGCTTAGTCTGACTGCAAACTTGATATGCCATATTTCCTTGATGTCTATAGATGGTCTGCCTTCTTCTGAATCAAAATGGAGGAGAAGTAGAATTGGGGACAAAGAAGAAGTGGGGGAAAGAGGCTGGGAGAAGAGGGAGGGGAAACTAAGGTCAGGATGTAAAATAAAAACATTAAAAAATATCTGGAGTCTATCTGCTATACAAAGTGCTCCCTGTTGTAAAACCTTTCCCAATGAGAACAGAATTTAAAAACCTAAAGTTTGCCGAGTGGTGATAGCACACACCTTGAATCCCCAGCACTCAGGAGGCAGAGGCAAGCAGATGGATCTCTGTGAGTTCGAGACCAGCCTAGCCTACAGAGCAAGTTCCAGAACAGGCTCCAAAGCTACAAAGAAATCATGTCTCAAAAAATTAAATAATAATAGTAATAATAAAAACAACTTCAAGTTCTCTAGAAACAGGATATTTTCCTTCCTGTTGTCTGTGAAGGGACTCTGGTCAGCTCGAGCATGGTGAGCATGGCTCTGGCAGGACTTGCCCTTCTCCCCATTCCTTCTGCCTTGCTAAAAAAAAACTATTAAATTGCCGGGCGGTGGTGGCACACGCCTTTAATCCTAGCACTCGGGGGGCAGAGACAGGCGGATCTTTGTGAGTTTGAGGCCAGCCTGGTCTACAAGAGCTAGTTCCAGCACAGGCTCCAAAGCCACAGAGAAACCCTGTCTCGAAAAACCAAAAAAAAAAAAAAAGAAAGAAAGAAAGAAAGAAAGAAAGAAACCTATTAAATTATATTCCTAAAGCTAATCACCAAAGTCTACTCCATTATTTGGCCACTTTCTTCCCCTGAGGCTGACTACCAAGGTTCAGCTACCAAAGTATTGAAGTCCAGGAATCAAAAGCCCCTTTGGTTCACCTAAAAACCATGCCCAATTAAAATTAAGCACCTCATTCTAACACAGGGTTTCCCATTTTACCTTTATAACACTGCCATTTTCCTACGGACCATGTCTGTCTCCTCTCTATCCAGAGGCAGTTCTTTGTCTTCCAGGACAAATATCACTTTTCCCCCTTCCTTTGTTCCCTTTCCCTTCTCCATCATCCTCTATCTCCTGTCTTAAGTCTCTTATTCCATGCCCTCTCTCTCTCTGGGGCAAATAAATATCCCTTGTGTTGAGAACTTGGTCTTGGGATTTCTGAGCAAACACTTTCCTTTCAGTGTGTCGCTATACCAGGAGTGACCATACGGTGACCTGTCGCTATACCAGGAGTAAGCATAGAGTGACCTGTCTCTATACCAGGAGTGACCATACGGTAACCTGTTACTATACCAGGAGTGACCATACGGTAACCTGACTCTATACCAGGAGTGACTATACGGTGACCTGTCGCTATACGAGGAGTGACCATACAGTGACCTGTCGCTATATCAGGAGTGACCATACGGTAACCTGTCTCTATACCAGGAGTGACTATACGGTGACCTGTCGCTATACGAGGAGTAACCATACGGTGACCTGTCGCTATACCAGGAGTGACCATACGGTGACCTGTCTCTATACCAGGAGTGACCATACGGTGACCTGTCGCTATACGAGGAGTGACCATACGGTAACCTGTCTCTATGCCAGGAGTGACTATACGGTGACCTGTCGCTATACCAGAAGTGATCTGTTTCAGATCCTTTTCCTTGGGAGGCAGTTCCACATTCAGGACACTTAGCAGCTTAGTCCCCAACAGCTGTACATAAACACATATAAGACACTGTAAAATGTACTCTATTAATAACCACTCATCAGAATTTTAACATACCTTCTTAGTATGTTTAATTTTATGTGGACTCAATTTATCCAATTCTTCCTGGATTTCTTTTACCTGTTTTATGAGAAGATGGAAATGAAATTTTTATACATATCCACTGATCTTTCTTATAGAAAGACCCATTTTGTCCAAATATAACCAAATATTAACTTAAATCACTTAAAAATGAGAAAAGGCTTCTCATTTATTACCTACACTCTCAAAACACTGACTGGTTTCCAATTCAAAATGGTTAATAGAGCTATCCTCAGGTCCCCAGTGTAAGAAGAACTGAACATGAGTAACGGAAGGGCAAACTCATTACGTCTTAAGTGCTACACTAAAGAGTTTTGCTTTCTGCTGGGTGTAGAGACACATATCTTTGATCTCAGCACTAGGGAGGCAGAAAGAGGTAGTAATCTGAGTTCTAAGTCAGCCAGAGTTACACAGTAAGACTCACACACCATATATACACAAACACACTGAGGGTGGGTTGGGAGGTTATCAGGCAACACTAAAATCTTTAAGTAAAAATCTGACACGGTAGATTCATGTTTCAGAACAACCTCAGCTAGGAATATATAGTCCATGGTATAGCACCTGTCTAGAACAATCTCTGTGGCAATGGTGTAGAACAAGAACCAACATATAGAATTCAAAAAGAATACACAAGACAATTTAACTATGGCATTTGCCTTTAAAAACTAACATGCAACTTGACCAGAAAAGATTTAAAGTTTTATTAACAAATAAAAAGTTGCCAGGTGGTGGTGGTGCACACCTTTAATCCCAGCATTTGAGAGACAGAGGCAGGAGGAACTCTGTGAGTTCTAGGCCAGCTTGGTTTACAGAGCAAATTCAAGGACAGCCAGAGCTAAACAGAGAAACCCTCCCTGGAAAACAAAAAAGAATTAATGTTAAATTGTTTTAAATATCTATCACAGACACACACAGGAAAAAAAATCCAATGCAAATACCTGTTTATCAATGGTTAAATATTTCCTGAAAGACAACAGTCTTCATTCTCTACCATGAACAAAGAATAATCCATGTTATTTTATGTTCTTTTCTTTTTTTTTCTTTTTTTCTTTTTTTTCGTTTTTTGAGACAGGGTTTCTCTGTGGCTTTGGAGCCTGTCCTGGAACTAGCTCTTGTAGACCAGGCTGGTCTCGAACTCACAAAGATCTGCCTGCCTCTGCCTCCCGAGTGCTGGGATTAAAGGCGTGTGCCACCACCGCCCGGCTCCCATGTTATTTTCTAAGACAGATGGGAAAGTGTCTTTAAGACTCAGGTTCATATGTGCAAGCACTTTTTCAGAAGGAAAAAAATGTTTTTAGTAGATTCAGTAGTCTATGGCTTCAAAGTCAAAAGCAACAGTTTAAGGAGCCTGATCATATGCACATCACACACACATACACAAAAGAATGTGAATTACTTGTCCATGAGTTCAGGGAATTAAGCCTGAAAAACCATTAGAATTTATGCAGGGCCTTTTGTGCTCATCTTTCTGTGACAGAAGGAAAACTCGAAGTCCCTAAGAACCCCCCATGCAGGCCACCAGCTCCACCTCCCCAGCTTTTCCACACCTGCTGTTGAAGAACGTAGAGCATGCGAGCACAACACACAGCTTGTTCCTGTCTTCTCACTCGGATTCGATGCTCTTCGTCTGGATCCAAAACTTCTTCTACTCTATCTGAAAGTATTTTCCCCACATTAGGTTAAAAATCACACAAAGAAACTCAAAGAAACCTTAAGAACTTAATGGAGTAATAGCTAAAGACCTCGAGTCTTAATAAGAAAACAAGGAAGCTATCTTAGTGGATTTAACCTCCAATAGCCAGGGCTAAGCCTGAGTGAGAGTGGTGTACTGACTTAAGACAGATGGGACAGGAAGATGCTGGCAAGCTGTAATGCACATCAGAATTCACTGAGACAAATCCCACTGGACCTCACTGTGAAGCACTTTTTACTGTCTCAAAATTCCTTTACACTGAGCCAAAAGCCACAAAGATTCCTCTATTTTTTTTTTAAATCTTTACTGGATTATTTTCATGCTAAGTGAGATTATTTTTACTTTCTTAACCTGAATCCAAATGAGAAATTCTTTCTCTAGCACATTGATATAGAAGTGCTAAAATCATTTGAATGACTTTAAGTCTAAGTCTTCATCTATGTGTCAAGAAGCACACTCTTGTACACACTAACTGCCCATATTTTTTAAAGATCAGCAAAAACTATTTCCAGAAGACTGTCCAGCGAAAATCCAATCTATATGCTTCTTCTAGATCACTGTTTTCAAATATATTTATATAAATCCTCTACAAAACTCTTAACAATTTGATAGAAGTAATACTTTGCAAGTTTAAGTATATTCTGAATTTAATTTTCTCAATAAAATGTTACACATGAGTGAGGGATACTGTGGGATGATGTTTTTGTACACTGTAAAGATTTGTTACTCATACTGGCTTAATAAAACTCTGATTGGCCAGTAGCCAGGCAGGAAGTATAGGTGGGGCAACCAGACAAAGAGGATTCTGGGAAGAGGAAAGGCCAGATGCAGTTGCCACCCAGATGCAGAGGAAGCAAGATGAGAATGCCTCACTGAGAAAAGGTACCAAGCCATGTGGCTAAACATAGACAACAATCTGGGTTAATTTAAGTTGTAAGAGCTAGTTAATAATAAGCCTGAGCTAACAGGCAAACCATTTGTAGTTAATATAAGCCTCTCTGTGTTTCTTTAGGACTGAACAGCTGCGGTTTGGCAGTACAGCAATCACCAAGTATGTATGGGTTTAAGTTTCAGCACCAGATTTTAAAAAAGAGAGTCAAACAAGAACAATAAGGCAATTAGCCTGCTAAGAAGGGCAAAACTTTGAAGCCAGAAGTTGCACATACAAGTAAGAGTCACAGGGAAAACTTGAGGCTAAATTATTGCTGGTCTATTTGGTTACACAGTAGGGAGAAAATGCATGTTCACATACCTGTAAGAACAGAAACAGGAACTGCTTTAGGCAAGGCTTTAACTCCACCTTGAAGGTGATTCAACACACCCAGCTGGGCTTGGGAAGCACAGCTACTGAATGCAAAAACTGAAGCTACGTATTCACATGTCTTTTTAGTCATCCATTCCAGTCAGGACATTGTTATTATGGTTATCAAGTACTTATGATCCATTAAAAAATTTACATAAATTAGTAAACCAGGCCAGCTTCCAAAGCTCAGTTCTAAAGGTTCTGAACTTTGGCCAGATCGCTGGAGCAGGAGACCTGGGAGATTTGTTCCCTGGTAGCCTAGCTTCTACTTAAATTATGTGGTGGGATCATGCCATAGACTGACACTAATGGATATCATGACACAAATAACAGTACTTCTGGGGTGTTCTGTGGTGATGTTCTGGCCTACCCATGATGCTCAATCATACATGCTCTATAGGAAGACTGGCTGTGTGTGTGTAAGTTGGTTTTCTCAGGCAGCTGCATTTTTCTGTTTTAGATGTTGCTGGGCTGCAACAGGTGACAGCTTATTTGTAGCTGGTTCCGAGAAACTAGGAGATGAATTTGTACCCAGCCTTAGTACATCTCTTTTCAATCCTTTGTCTCATATCTAGCCACACCTCAGCGTATAGTTTTATCTTGTGTCAACCAACAGGTACTTTATAAGGTATTTACACTTTTTCTCTAACACACATATTTATATGTTCACATTTTACTTAAACTTTAAATGCAAAATAAAATTCTAGACTGTATTTTTTTTTGTGTGTGTGGTCTTTTCGAGACAGGGTTTCTCTGCGGCTTTGGAGCCTGCGCTGGAACTAGCTCTTGTAGACCAGGCTGGTCTCGAACTCACAAAGATCCGCCTGCCTCTGCCTCCCGAGTGCTGGGATTAAAGGCATGCGCCGCCACCACCCGGCCAATTTTAGACTGTATTATCGTAGCCCAAGAGCTCCTTTTGCTACACAACTCCTCGTGCTCCAGCCGAAGAGTTGGGCTTGACATCCTACTTGTTGGCTATAGTAACCCTATTCTCTACTCCCGAATCTACTGCTTCCCAAATAAATGCAAGGACCCTGAGATTACTGATTTCTGTGAAAATAGTATATGATTACACTTCTTCCTTTCTATCCTATGGTCAGATATGAAGTGGATTTATCTATAATACACATATTCTATGGTCTTTTAAAGCAACTTACACATAATTTTGCCAGAAGCACTTCAATATTAACAAAGCAAATATCAAAGAATGTATACAGGTTTTAGGAGATGCAAGGTTAGGAGAGGGAGTGAGCAGAGCCAACTCAAAGAAAGGAGACCCAGGTCCAGGTCAGTCTCCAAGCCTATAGTGGTTGAACAGCACTATAGTGCTGTTCCAAGCCTATAGTGGTTGAACAAGCCTATAGTGGTTCAGCTCACAGCAGAACTTGGTAGTGTGTGTGTTGGGGGAGGGTTCCCCCAAATGAATGCATTTGAATTATTCTACACCATATCTCATCAAATGAAGAATCAGTTTTTCTCACCTTTTTTAGTTACTGCTTCTATTTTATGGATACAACTGCTCAATTCCTTTCGGAGTCGCTGAACTTCTAGGAGGCTTTTCTGTTCCCACAGGTTTTTGTGCTCCTCTATCCTGGGTTGTGGCTGAAGTCCTGGATCATGGGTAGGTGGTGAATTTGGCACAGTAAGATCTGATCGTCCTGGATGAGATGTGTAGATATAGACTTTGGCACCTGAGCTGGAAATGTCTACTTTGGATGGCTGGTGGCTGCAATGACAGATATCCTGACTCTTCGAGTCCTTCCTTTCCACCCTGGCATGTACACATTTGTGAGAGCAATGGGGCTGGCTTCTGAGATGATCTTTCACGTGTTCTTCAAACTGTCTTCGTTTTACATCTCTTTTGGCTAAGTGAACAGCATAGCTAAGCCTCTCTTCTGATATGACAGAAAATGAGACAGAGCTGCTTAGATCATGTCCAGCTCTAATATCCACGTCTTTACAATGATACAATTCATTATACGAGTGTTTCAGTTTTTCAATTTTAATTGCATGTGGACATGAGTATCGGACTGCCAAGTTGCTGGGATGTGTAGGAACATTCCTATTAAACTGTAGCTGGTTCTTTAAGAAATAAACAAAAGTAAGCTCACATTAGAAAAATAACATATTGCACAGCTAATATACGCACACATTCTAGTTTCTAGTATTTTGCCCTGAAGATTATCTGTATGTAAAGATATTTTTCTAGTGTGCCCATAGAACCAATCATTTGCATAAATGAAATGTAGGCTTCTGTACTAAGTCACCTAGTGCTGCATAATAGTCTTCTACCTGCTAACAGCACACTGGTTCTCTTTTTTATTTTATTTTTATTTATTTTTTATGTATACAATATTCTGTCTGTGTGTATGTCTGCAGGCCAGAAGAGGGCACCAGACCTCATTACAGATGGTTGTGAGCCACCATGTGGTTACCGGGAATTGAACACAGGACCTTTAGAAGAGCAGGCAATGCTCTTAACCACTGAGCCATCTCTCCAGCCCCACACTGGTCCTCTTGTAAAGGCTGTCCTATAGTGTTTCATGCAGCAACCAGTAAGTTCTTCAACTCCCAACCACAGATCTGTTCTGTTTCAGGATGTCAATGTCTAGCAAGTCATAAAGACCCTGGTTTAGAGTTTTCCTAAAAAAAAAAAGCCTCACAGGCACATACCACACAGCCACTGTTGCTACCCCCCAGGTCCTCCCAAGATTTTCTTCTGGTCAATAGAAACACCTTTTATTTTGTACCCATATAAGCATCTTCTTCTAAACAGTCCAGTTACCCAGGCTTACACACACTTAAGTTCTTACCAGGTTTCATCGTCTAGATAAACCTTATGATGTTCTACATTTAAACATAAACATGCTTCCACATCCCTGATGGTTTTTAAGACTACTTTCACAGCTGCATCTTCTAGTCTTCAAAAAGCAGACTTTCAAACTAAGCTACAACTCTTAAACAAATTGTCCTAGTTTTTCCACTTATAGGCACATTATTAGTAAAGATATGTATTAACGATTTTGTTTTATCTTGTTTTCCTTCTTTTACATTCTTTTCTTATGTTAAGTAATGTGATCTAGGATTACCAGACCAAGAGAAATATTTTATCAATTTAAAACATAAGGCCTACCTATGAAAGACAAGAGAATCCATGCTGCTGAATTTAGTGGACCCACTATCAAGATACCTTCATTGGGAGATCTCCCCAACAGTCATAATAAATTTTGTATTCTTAAGTGAGATAATAGTACAATTAGGTAAGAGAGTTCAATTTTAAAGTGTTCTGAAATATTTGAAATGGAAGCATCAATGTTTGGCGCTTCCTTTGGTATATTATACACAAACTTTAGAGACAGATGGTTGAGCAGAGGAAAACAGAGCAAATAATTACATGTATATGATAAAACTTCAGGAACTTCTTGGGGGAGGTGGGTGATAAAGGAAGAGCAGGAACAATTCACTAAGTAGAAAATAACAACAACAACAAAAACCTGAAAGGAGCACAGATTAAAAAAAAAAAAGGTTAATAAAAATCTGTAACCTTGCTTGGTTAGTCTTTCCTCTTAACATAATCCAACACCCCAAGAATTTGATATCCACACTGGGAGGAGCCGGAAACTGATGAACTCCTCTTTCATGTGAAAACAGGAAAAGTCTTTTAAACCATTACTCAAAAATCCATGCTTAATAAAAGGATCTCTGGCATGATAGAAGATGAAATGATAAATGGATGATAAATTTGACTATCTCAAAAGAAATTTCTTAGCTGGGCATTGGTGGCATACTCCTTTAATCCCAGCACTTAGGAGGTAGAGGCAGGTAGATCTCTGAATTCGAGGTCAGCCTGGTCCACAGAGAGAATTCCAGAATAGCCAGGGGCACACAGAGAAAAAACCCTGTCTCAAGCAGAAAAAAAAAAAAAAGAATTAAAAAAAAATTTCTTTTAAAATGCCTCCCTGGTTAAGAACTGACAAATATACAAGCACACAAATAAAAAGCCCCAACAAACAAAGACCAAAGAACTGAAAAACTAGAAGAAAATACTATTTGCAAGTACAAAGGGCTCCTTAACTGAGGTTAAAAAGGAAACCACAGTGAGCTGGAGAGATGGCTCAGCAGTCAAGTGTGCTTAGTGTCCTTGTAGCGGACCTAAATTCCATTCCCAGCACCTACATTTGGTGGTTCATAACTGCCTGTAACTCCAGTTTGAGGTGATCCAACACCCTCTTCTAGTTTCCTCAGACACCTATATGTACATGGTGCATATGAACTCACACAGGCACACACACAGAGACACATCAAACAGGAAGAAAAGTGAGAAACCATAGGAAATGAGAAAGGCAGAGGAGAGAAGTGAAAGGAAAGGAAACACTCTGAAATATGTGTGTGTGTGTGTGGGGGGGTGTTCAACCTGGGCCAGACAGACAACTCAACAGTAAAGAGCTTGGGTTCTTGAAGAAAACCAAAGTTTGATTCCTAGCACCCACGTCAAGCAGCTCACAGCTACCTGTGACACCAGCTCCAGGGGACGCTAAGCTTCTGACCTCAACAGGCACCTACATTCATGTGCACATATCCATACACAAACCTACGTACATACACATAATTTTAAAAATCTTTTTAAAATGTTCAGCCTCATAAAAAGATAGTAAAATTCCATAAAATAAGAGTATAACACTACATGCTTTTGCTAAGGCTATGGTAAAACATATTATCATAGAGTAATACACATAAATTCACATAGGCACACACACACATACACATTTGAAAAAGCACAGGAAATGGGAAAGACAGAAGAGCTGAAAGAGAGAGAGAAGAGAGCAGGAAGGGAGATGGGAGAGAGAAAACAAGAGAGAATGTGTAATAGGCATAGACACACTCCTTTCTGGGGGTAACTTGGTAATATCAGCTACTTTTGACCCAGAAGTCTAGTATCTCTTCTGGAATACTGTGATAGTTTAAATGTAATTGGGTCCCATAATCTCATAGGGAGTGGCATTGTTAGGAGGTGTGGCCTTGTTGGAGGAAGTGTGTCACTGTGGGGGTGGACTTTGAGGTTTCCTATGCTCAGGATACCACCCACTGTTTCAGTCAATTTCCTGTTGCCAACAAGATGTAGGACTCTCAGAGACCATCTACCTGCACACTGTCATGCTCCTGCCATGATGATAATAAACTGAACCTCTGAAGCTGTAAGCAAGACACCCCAATTAAATGATTTTCTTTATAAGAGTTGCTATGGTCATGGCGTTTCTTCACAGCAATGAAAACCCTAACTAAGACAGATACCATTCAGATGTACTCCCAACAATACACATATAAAGGCTTACTTACTATTATATGGTTTGTATTGCCAACTACTAAAATCAACCTACAAGTCTATGGAGAGCTGACCATGGAATAAATTTTGGGACAACTGCAGAATATTGTGTTAGAAAAGTAAGACATGAGGATGTCTCTAGAATCAGCTCGAGGATCTGGTGTGGGGGATTCTTAGAAAAAAAAAAAAAAGAAGGAAAAGAGTGGCTGTAATGTCAAGAAAAGAAGATGCCATAAGAATATGTGCATGCATCTGGTCCTTATGACAGAAATAAAATGACAAAGAAAAATGGGGGTTAATGAGATTAGTTATCCATAGGATGTGAATGGAAACAGGGTAGAAAGAACAAAAGAACAGTAAGTGGAGGACAATACTTCCCTGGGCATATCTGTCTGCACAGGTTTGTATTGGAACCATGTGAATGCATGTTAGTGTTTCACATACACAAGGGAAGAAGGGGTGGGGGGATACAGCTCCATAAAGATAATGGTATTCCTAAAAAGGAATACCAACAAAAAATAGTGAACCAAACCAACCACACTAAAAAATGAGAGTGGAAGAAAAAAATTTAACCTGTAACTTTTGAACATAGCATTTGAACTATCTATCCATCATTGGGGTTAGACACACAAGTACTTTAAGCAAGTACTAAACTGTCTGTTTCTTGAATACCTGAAGACTGAGCAATTAAATAACTATTTGTAAATAAGGGGTACCAGGCTTTACATTGTAGCCTGGAGGGGGTCCAGAGCCCTCTTCCGGCCTCTAAAAGTATACACACGTGTGTAATACACTCAGACAGACACACACGTAAGTTTTTTCCTTTAAGTTATTTTCTTAGTGTGATAATGGCATGATTAGGTTAAGAGAATTCATTTTTAGAGTATTCTGAAATATTTGAAACAGAAGCATCAATGTTTGGCGCTTCCTTTGGTACGCTTATACACAAACCTCAGAGACAGATGGTTGAGCAGAGGAAAACAGAGCAAATTATTAAAAACTGCTGAATCTAGAAAATGGTGCCAAAATGTTCAATGTCTTTTAATTTTTCAACTTTTCTTTATGTTTAAAATGAAATATGTTTTATAATAAATATCAGGAGGAAAACAGCAGAAGAACCTGAGGCTGAAGATTCCTGGGGTCACTCCTTCCATCTAGTTGGACACTGGATGCTAGATGAACACAGGTAGAAGCTGGCTGGCTTGGTCCCATCACATCAGGTGATGAAGAACATCAGTGACCACCGAGTCTTCAGGCAAATCTTTCTTAAATAAAACATGTCTAAAGTTAAACAATCTTCAAACACCAGATTAAGCAACCCACAATCCCATGCTTATATAGCAGCACTCCAGAGTGAACCCACAGTCACCTCATGCAAGAATGACTGTTTAGAAAGAAGTCTGATTTTATATTTATAAAAGCAACCACTTTTGAAATTTTCATTTTCAAAAGAATAGGGAGCTACTATTTTAATGATAATCCCTCAGGCCATTTTCATTTCAAATCCCAAGGGTCTACAGTAAGACACTAGTTCTGTTATGATAAACTATTACTGCGACCACATAGTTTCATAGACATGCTCTACACGCATAAATCCTAATGACTCATCAAAAGAGCAGAATGTGTTCCTCTATTATGTAACTCAGATAAAATTCTGAGCGATTCTAAATAGAGCTTGGATTTAACTAGCTGAACGGGCTCTCTGTGTTTAGCTCCCTCATTATCTGTACCCTGATTACATTCGCAGCGAGCCCACAGCTACTGAAGAATCGAGGAAGCTATAAGAACCCCACCCTCATCCTTCTTTCTATTCTGAAGATTCTAAATATACTTGTCACTCAAGGGTTAACCATGTCCTCACACACAGTTATTTACCTATTTCAAGGTCTGTGTCTCAGCTTTCCAGCTAGACAAGGCTCCTTGAGACTCGAGGGCCTTGACACTCCTTTATTTCCCACAATCAGTACTTGAATACAGTCAATAATTTAACTCAACATGGTTGTACTGAACAATTTTCTGAGAAACTCTAAGTCTGAAATACACTGGAGAATTTGTTCTCTCAAAAAATCCTATAGTAGTAAGTCAACTGGGAAATTCAAGGTTAAGAGGGGGAAAAAAAAACTAGCTTAAATTTTTAAAAAATAAATCCGAAGTTTACAGACCGGATCCTCTTAAAGGCAGATGCATTTGTAGGAACGTAAAGATAACTGTACATGATTTCCTGTTTCTAAGACTACAGAGATATGATCCAAGAGGCAGATGGGAGGCACATGAGCAAGGCAATGCCAACTGGCCTGCTGGCGCTACAGGGTTGAGCTGAAGCCACAGAACAAGCCGCAGTTAGGGCTGTACACCTCATCAATCACACACACATTCATGCACAAGTCTGGAGACACCCACCCCACACCATTCCCTATACAAAGTCCTGGGATAGCCCTCTCCTTGTGATGCATTCCCCATCTTTCTAGGAGTCTCCTAGTTAGTTTCCCTGCACACCCCGTGAGTGACACTGCCACAAAGTATCTCTCCAGGAACACTGAGATCCCTAAACTAACCTGTTCCTTCACTTATACCCAAAACAAGCTTCTCCAACCGCTTCCCTCCCAGAATCCCAGGACGATTTCCAATTTGCTTTCTGCATAGCTATTGGAAGGTGCCCCTCAATCCACCCTCCCTCTTCTCTCCCAAATCACTCGCTCTCGCTCTAGTTTCATGGGCTACTCCCACGGCTCTGCCCCCATTTCCCTGCAGATTATCTCTGAAATGGCCAGGGCCCGTTTCCTCCCTTGAAACTGAGGGCACAGGTGTTCTCATTGCTGATATTCTGGGAATATTCTCATAGGGTATTTCCTCTCCCACAGACCTTGGACTGCCCCACATCCTGGCACCAAGCTCATGGGTATAAGACATCCCCACAGTCTGGCCCCTCCCTGAAAGTTCCAAGATCCCTCTACTCCCTGTTTCCTCCCCTGATGCCCTTCCTCCCTCAGTGGACAGTCTCCTAACCACTGTCAAGTCAGAGACACCTCTATTTGCCTCCTCTCCAGGGGAGCCAGTCACCCACACTGCAGCAGGTACACATCCAACCACAGGAACCCCAACAGCTGCAAGCATCCCCTGACGAAATGCTCCCCTCACTACCTCAGGAACTGTCCCACTGTGACTCCTCCACAGATCAGAGACACTTTCAGAGCCTGCTTCCATCTCAGGTTTAGGAACTCTGGCAGCAGTGGAGAAATCGGTTATTAGTCTTCTGTGCCATGCCCCCGAGCTTTCTCCACAGGCACTATCCACTACCATGTAAGGCCCAAAGAGCCCAGAAGCTGGGGGCTCTCCCACAGTTGTGGCAATTCTAGTAGCTACAGGCATCGAAGCAGACTGTCTTCTTTGTAAACCCTCAGCTAGTGTCTCATCCTCTGTGGCCTCAGGGAGCCCAACAGTCACAGATATTCCTGTAGGTGGCCTGCCTTCTGCTGACTCTGAGATTCTCCTAGAGTGAATATGCTCCCACACAGAACCAGATGTCCTGGGAGCCATGCCCATACCAGCAGGGGATACCTCTGCAGTCACAGGTATACCTACACTCCTTTCTGACAAGCCTGAGAAACCTCTAGAACCAGCCTCTACCTCCAGAGAACCAGCTATCTCAGGAGCCATATGAACCCCAACAGCTTTTCTCCTTCCCTGTGAACTTGAGAGAGGCCCAGACTCAGCATCCTCCACTATAGATAAGCACTCCTCAGAAGCCACAGGCCTCCCAAAGGCAGCATGAGCCCTTTCCTGCAGGTTCAAGGCATCTGCAGAGATGCTTTCCTGACACACCCACAAGGCATCAGGTATACCCAGAGTTGAGGGTACTCTTTCTGGGGCACACTTGTGTTTTGGCATCACAACTGTCTCAAACACCTCCAAAGCCTGCCCCCTCCCACATGGACATGAGAGAGCTCCACAGCTGGCATCCTGACCCATAGCTCTGGCTGCCCCTAAAGCTGCAAGCCCCTGAGCCTCTTGCTCTCTCATGAACTGCTTTCTTTCCCACAGGCTTAGGAGACTCCCGCTGTGTGTCTCTTCCGTAACTGGTAATGCCTCAGCCAGAGGAGTCCCCAGAGCTTGCTGCCTCTCCCACAGGCCTGAAACATTATAGCTGGTTTCTTCTCTCCTGTCTCCTGACACCATTACAGTCTGCAAGCCCGGCAGCTGGCCTGTTCCCCATAGTCCTGGAACACTTGCATCATCTGCCTCCTTTCCCAAAGCCCTGGGTGCTCCCATTGCCTGTTCTATACCCCACAGGCCCTGGGCACCTCGAGAACCCACCTCTTGCTCCTCAGAAGCAGACAGCTCTGCAGCCTGTGCAGTTCCCCATGACCCTGGGTCACCTCCACACCTAGCTCCCTCCACTCTAGCACAAGGCACTCCTACAGACTGTCCCATGGCCCTCAGGCCAGGAATACCCCTAGAACCTATATCCTCCATCTTTTGTCTCCTTTGCCACAACCCTGTGGCTCCCTGGGAGGGAGTTTCATCTTCCACGGGCCTGGGTAAGACCATCAAGGCATCAGGGGGCCCTACAATTTGCCCCCTTTCCCATAACATAGGCCCATATACAGCTTCTTCTTCCAGAGCCCCAGACTGCACAGACTGCCCTCCCCGACATACACCCCTACATTCCATCACTTCTCCAGCTCTGGACGTTTTCACAGCCTCAGACCATCCTATGGCCACAGGTACCCCCACAGTCTGTCTTTCTTTCCAAGGGCCAGAGGCAGCACAGTCTATCTTTTGCACTACTCCAGGTCCACCCACAGCAGGAGTCTTTCCAGCTTGTCCCTGCCTACAAAAGATGGAGGGTCTCTCACAACCTGCCCCTATTCCCCTAACTGAGGGTAGTCCTGAGGCCCGGGGGAATGCCCTAGTACATCCTCTCACCCAGGGTCCTGTGACACCATCTCGGCTGGTCTCTATCCAGGAAGCTCTCCCAGGAACACCCTTTTCGACTGGCCCCTCTCCCGCAGGAACAGGATGGAGTTCCACTCTGCTTCCTTCCCAGCATCCTGAAGCTACCCTCATAGCCTGTACCTTCAACCACAGTTCCAGGATGCTCTCGTGGCCAAGTGTTCCTGGTCGACCTTTTCTCTCACAGCTTGGTGGACTACTATCTTCTGGCTCCTCCTGCCCAGATCTAGTCACCCACACAGACCCAGCAGGCCCAATCACCTCTGGTTCGCCCACAGCCCCGTTCACCCACACTGCTCCGCGGTTCATTGCTGCCTCAACAGAGCCTGCAGTCCTAGGTGTCCCAAAGGCCTTGTTCACCCCAGGGGGAACCGCGGGCTCCGTAGCTCGTCTCCTCCCCAAAGGCCGCCGACCATTCTGCAACCTCCCCATGCTAGCGCAGCGCATCCGCCGTACTGAAGACCTCGCCCGGCGCCGTCCTCCATAGCTTCGGGACATCCTTGCACCCCACCTCCTTGCCCACAGGGGCCGAACACCCCGCAGCGACCTGACGGCCACCACACTTCGAGCCGGCATCTTTGCTGCTAGAGTACACCTGCGCCGCTCCAGCAAGGGCCCCGTGGCCCATTGCCGGGTTCGCAGCTCCGGGACAATTCCTTTCCCCAACGCAACCTCGGGCACGCTGTCTTTGCACCTGTTCCCCTAGATAGAGTACCCCGCACACGCACTCACAACACTCGGGTCCGGCTCTCGCCGCCTTTCTGCCTCCTAGCTCTCTCCGTACCCCCGCCCAGTCCCGGACGCCGCCCCCCGCCCCGGCCCCCCTAAAGCCTGACAAATGGAAAGGTAATTGGAGGGGCGGAGCTGCAAGACAAGCCGGGGCAAGGACTCCTCTCGCTGGTCCCCTCTGCCAAATGCAGCTTCCAAGAATTCCCCCAGCCTCCGGCCCGAGCCCACCTGGCCTAGGCGAGGCGCGGCGACCAGGAGATGGTCAGGCAACCAGAAGCTAGGCCTCGCTTCCGGCCTCTCGCCCAGTCGCCATGGCAACAGGCGCGGAGCCGCTTGGGAACCGTTGAGCTTCTTGAGCCATCTGAGGAACAAGGTGTTGTACTGCAACGGGTTTTGTAGTCACTGTACATGAGGCCAGGATGGGGACCAGTCCAGGTCAGAAGTCTAGATGTCAGAAGGGAGCTGGCGCCAAAGAGAAACTCCAGCAGACCAAAACGACTGTTCTGACGAATTATGGCCATCCGAAGCTCCCGTAGCATGGTGCAGTTCCAGTGGTACCTCCCATCCGGAAACTTGTCCACGCCCTACTTGGGCCCCGCCTTGAGATGGCAGGAACCCAGAGCGCCTCCCAAGCAACTCTCGAGACTGAACCCATGGCCACCTACGAGGAGGTGAGCGTGTCCGGCTTCGAGGAGTTCGACCGGGCTGTAAAGGAACACCAGGGCAAGACCATTTTCGCCTACTTCAGCGGTTCTAAGGATGCCGAAGGGAAGAGCTGGTGTCCGGACTGCGTGGAAGGTGAGACCGGGACTGGGGGTTGCTGCACAAGTGTTGGGAAGAAGGCCCCGACTAAAGCCAGAAAGTGGGATCATAGGGGCAAAGATGAAGATCTTAGCCCCGTAGACCTGCAGAAGAGTATGAGCTGTCCCCTTGTCTCTCATTAGGTCCTTATTCGTTCCACCCAAGGGTGGCCCTCATTTTTATCATGAACTCAGATTTTGGAACCTGATTCTTTAACATTCTTAGTCCCCAAGTGATTAGTGTCCTACAGGACACATGAGTTGGTCGTTACATTAGCAAGTACATATGCTTTCTGATGTTCTGGGTGTGTCTTAGGACAGTCAGGACTAGGACTTAGTGATTCTCGAGTCCAGAAAAGAACACCTAGCTGGGCAGTAGTGGCGCATGCCTTTAATCCCAGCACTTGGGAGGCAGAGGCAGGCGAATCTCTGTGAGTTCGAGATCAGCCTGGTCTACAAGAGCTAGTTCCAGAACAGGCACCAAAGCTAGAGAAACCTTGTCTCGAAAAAAACAAAAACAAACAAACAAAAGAGAACACCTGACTTTAACATCCTCATTCCTACTGGAGGTTAAAGTCTACTAAGACTGAGGAGAGGGGAAAGGGACGAGGGGGCAGGGCACAAGCTTATCACAGTTGATGTGTAATTACTTTAACTTTTTTAAAAAGCTGAGCCAGTCGTTCGAGAGGGGCTGAAGCATGTTACCGAAGACTGCGTGTTCATCTACTGCCAAGTAGGAGACAGATCTTAGTAAGTAATCATGTACACCACCATGTAAACATCTCCAGACATGGACTAGTTCTTAAAAACTTGGGTGGAAAGGACCTCAGCTACTTGCTCAGGCTCTGTGTTTTAGATAAGCCAAACAATTAGAATTACTGAATTCAAATTTAATGCTTATGTTCAGCCACACAGTATTAATGAATTTGGTCTGGAATAAGTTCAGAACGCTACTGACTTTACATTTGTATTTTATCTTACCCACACTTTAAATGTAAACTTTGTAGAGGATGATACTAAGTTTGAGTCCTCAAAATGCTTAAACATTACCAAAAGCAATGATTATTAATACACTACATATAGATCCACGGCTGAGTAAAGTGTAATAAACCAAGTAGTAATTTTCTTGATCCCTTCCTTTTGGAATAGCTGGAAAGACCCAAATAATGACTTCAGACAAAAACTGAAATTAACCGCAGTGCCTACACTACTTAAATATGGAACGGTGAGTATCTATCTACGTTTACGTTGTGGCTATGATGTAGTTAAAGCTCAAGTTGTTTTAGATTCATGTTTGAAGAAATCCTGACATTTGCTTCCAACATTGTTGTTCAGAGTGCATCAGAAGCACAAGTTGGTGCCCATTCCCCTGCCAGTCCCAGTGAACCATTAAGAAAGTGGTTAGGGAGCATTTTCTAGCCACTTTTAAGATTCTTTGTTCAGCAGAGAGCTGACTCATTCCTGAAAGCACCCGTGCCAATGTTTTCTAACTCTGTTTTTGAGGTTTAAGAGGTCTCTCCCTTTATTTCAGCCCTGGATCCTAAATTAAAGAGTCAAGGGAAGGAGATGGCACTGGGCTTGCCGTCTCTTGTTTTCAGTCTATGGGGCTTCCTGGTATGGAATTTTAAGGCCCTTCAGGCCAAGTATTTTAATGATTCATCTTAAGACAAGTAACTTAACTACTTCATAAAGCTTGTTAAAACTAGCTGATAGTTTCATTAGTTTTGTTGTTGTTGTTTTTTGAGACAGGGTTTCTTTGTATAGCCCCAGCTGTTCTGTAACTCAGTCTGTAGACCATGCTGTTCTCAAACTCACAGTTCTGATGACAATATTTCTATGTTCAAAAATGTCCTTCAAAGTAGAATTCACTCCACCCCTAGTAACACTTCATAGCAGTGGTTAAAACTCAACCATTCTTTTTTTACAGCCTCAAAAACTTGTGGAATCCGAGTGCCTTCAGGCAAACCTCCTGGAAATGATATTCTCTGAAGATTAAGATTTGATGATATCACTGGGTGGTGGTTGATCCCAGCATATGGGAGGCAGATACAGGTAGACTGGTGAGTTCAAGGCCAGCCTGGTCTACAGAGCTAGTTCCAGGCCAGCCAGAGCTACACAGAGAGACCCAGTCTCAAAAAAGAAAAGAAAGAAAAAACTGATGATAACAATTGTGTCTTGATTTCCTGGTTTGCTTAAAAGAATTGATTGAATTGATCAGTGTATATTTAAACAATAAAGAATTAAAACACGAACCTCCAGTTAGCTTTGTAACACATGGCTATCTAAAAGATTTGAGTTAAATAGGTCTTCTGTATGTCAGTAGTAGCTCAGAGGAAATACTGAAGATAAAAAGTAACGTACTAACTTCCAAATCTGCAGCTGTCAGGATCTGTTACTTTAAATTCTGTGTATTTGCAAAATCATTTTGTGCTTTTGAAATGCAGAACTTCACTAAACCATGAAAGGTTTAGGGAAGACACATGGAAAGAATGTGTATGCTTAATTCAGGCAGTTTTGTTTTACAACTGTCTAAAGTGTGATTCTCTTGGAGACAGGCTGGTTCTCTTAGCCACAGGCAAGTTACTGTCTAAATCTCAATTTCTTCATAAAAGAATTGTGTCAGGCATAGTGATACACACCTGTCATCTTATTACTTTAGAGGCTAAAGCAGTCAATCACAAATTTGAAGCAAGACTACATACAGGACCGGACTTTGTTGCAAATGAAAAGCCCAACTATTGTTCTACAGATAAAAGAAGAATGTGGACTGCAGAGGTCTTTCAGTGATTAAGAGCACTCACTGGAGGATTCCCAGAACCCACATGGCAGCTCAAAACTGTCTATAACTTCCAAGTAAGGAGATCTGGACTCTTCTGGCTTTTGAGAGAACCAGGCATGCAAGTGGTATAGACATACATTGTGTAGGTCAAACATTCACACACATAATTTTTTAAAAAAAGCAGCATGGCTGGGCGGTGGTGGCGCATGCCTTTAATCCCAGCACTCGGGAGGCAGAGGCAGGCGGATCTTTGTGAGTTCAAGACCAGCCTGGTCTACAAGAGCTAGTTCCAGGACAGGCTCCAAAGCCACAGAG
>JAQHUG010000322.1:1239119-1297320 GCA_028555095.1 Dicrostonyx torquatus | reverse complement strand
AACTGGATTTTCTCCTACATGAATACAAGTGGCATGTTCTGATTTCTATTACTAAGAGAATAAGTTGGCTTTCACAGACAGCTGTCTGGCTTCGTTTGGTTTGAAGGGAGTGAGGTAAGAATGGTAGCAGAAACAAGTGAGATTCCTCTAATAATCCAAGTTAGAGATGACAATGTCTTACATTAACTAAAAGCAGAATGATTCAAAACATAGTTTTCCATTCTGACACTGAGAAAACTGCTAAGTATCAGTATTTGGTATTTATAATAAAGTATACACAGATTTAAGATTATAAAAATTAAACTTACTTTAGATACTTGGCATATTCTGGTTCTTTCCAGTAAAGCAAGTACTTAAGGTAATTAACAAAAGCTTTGTCTTTGAAGTAACCTCTTTGGGCAAGAACTGAAAGGCATAAAGAAACAATCTGCATGTCAACCAGTTGCTGGACTACTGACTTGTAATCTCTAATAAAGTAGCTCTTTTAACATCCCTACCATCAAATCACAAGGAATTAAAAAACACAAGTTCTTGTTTGCTCAGTTAATACCTACAGACCAGTGCAAGTAAAAATCCCATTCAAACGTATCAAAGTAAATATTCTTATGAATTACATCTCTCTGTTAGAAATCATCAACAGCTAGCTACTCAACTTAATGATGTACTCAACTTACAATTAAGGTAATTTGGGTTGGCTAAACATTGCACAAATTCCAACTCCAACTGAAACCGAAGTCGATTTCCAGCATCATCTAGAAGACAGAAAAAAAAAAAACCCAAAATAAAAAGTCAGGATACGAATATTGATTTGTAGAAACAAAAATAAAAGTGAGATGGCTCAGGAGGTAAAGGTGCTTGCAACAAAGTCTGATGACCTGAGTTCGATCCCTGCAACCCACAGGGTTACAGGAAGATTCCCACAAGTTGTCCTCTAACATGCACTGCATGTCATATCAATTTATGAAAAACATATCAAAGTTCAGGAGAATCTTCCTTAGAAATCTAAGAGTGGAGCCTGATTTAAAATAAACCAAAACAAGCTGGGTGTGGTGGTGCACGCCTTTAATCCCAGCATTTGGGAGACAGAGCTCTGAATTCGAGGCCAGGCTGCTGCACGTCGCTAGTTCTAGGCCTGACAGTAGTAGTGAGGCCCTGCCTCCAGAACGAAACAAACACAATTAAAGAAATTCTCTAAAATTAGTTGAGGAAACTAAATGGAATGGATATTTACCACCTGTAGGCCACTAAGGAAGGTCGTTAACAGACATCACTGGATAGTCTCTAATAGCTGTGCCGCCCCGTATTTTAATGCGTTATAACCACTACTACTAACAATGAGTACGTTAAGCAAAAACAAAGTGCCATATAGGAAGCAAGATGCAAAATGATTAAACAGCGGAGCGAGGATGGTAATCCGTATTAGAACGATACCCAAGTTACCGACATTTAAAGCACGTTCACGGGAAAAGCTCAAAAGAGCAGAGACAGCTGAAGGGCTCAGTCCTCTGGCTCAGCCCCATCTCGGTCCGGGAACCAAAGAGTGGAGGGTTTGAGCAGTCCGGGAGCAAAGATGTTCACACACGCCAAAATCTGAGAGACAACACCGCCTTTCCCCATCCAGTCCCAACTCTAAGTATGCCGAGTTAAGACTGAAAGACCGCGCGGGGAAACGGAAGAGGAGATCAGGGCGGAGAACCGTTCCCTCGGTGAAGACTCGGGGCTCAGGGCGTAACGCACCTGTCTCCATAGCGACGGCCGCGGCCATAACCGGCAAAGTGAGGCAAACACAACCAGCCCCACAGATCCGCAGCCTCGAATGGTGAGGGAGGAGCCGGAAGCCACAACTCTTATTTCCGGTCGCGGGGCAGGGTGGAACACGAAGGCGGGCACAGCCTCATTCTGAGGCTCCGCCTATCTGTGGAGCCCGGGCCAGCTGCGCGCGCAGTTATCGAGCGGGGCGTGGTAGAGGACCTCGCGGTTTGCGTGTCCTTCGGCCTACGCTGACGTAGCACAGCCCTGACGTCACCTTTCCCTGTATGACGTGATGCAGAGCCTGAGCCTTAGGCCTCTTTTTCCCTCCTGACCTGGGTGTACCGGCAGGATGACCTCGCCCCTTAGGGGCAAGTCTTCCGCCCCGCGAGTGGAAAGCACCCGCCACAAGGAGAAGTCGACTGTCTTCGTGGAGACGTCGTCCCACCGCGAGGAAACATCATCCCACAGCGTGGAGACGTCCTCCCGGCAGGTTCGAACGTCTTCCCGGCAAGTGGAGACGTCTCTGCGCCACCGAGAGGGGCCCTCCCTCACCCACTCCACGAAGCGACTCCCCGAATTCCTCGAGGTGTCCTCCCAGCACGTGGAAAACTCCTCACAGTGCACGGAAACGTCCTCCAGCCACGTCAGGGCGTCGTCATCCCTGCGGGTGGAGACGACTGTGCACCGTGTAGAGAGCCCAGCCAGGCGGGACAAGAAAGCCGCTCGCCAGAGTGCCAAAATGGCCCGATGAAGTGCTGCCCAAGGACCCTGGCCCTTAGCCAGGACTGAAGTGCTTCCAGTTGCCTGCCAGCCAGCTTCCAGGAGAGCCAAGCATCTTTGGTTTCATGGAATCAGCCCATAAATCAATGTAAGAAACAGGCTGTGGTTTGGGGGCGCTGCCAACATGTACTGACATTGCAGCACCTTAGACCACCCTGCTATTGACCCAGTGTACTATTTAACTTGAATTCAGCACAGATAGATTTCAGACTTGCGGTACTGTATATACCCGGCCGATGGACGTAGAGGCTCTGTGAGTCTCTGCACCAGGTAAGTTTTGTAGTCTTAGGTCTCTCTAGAATGCCTTGTCCACTTGAAATTTGTGAAGAGGGACCAAACTTGCCATGAATTCATGACCACTGGCTTGATTACATAGTGCACGAAACCTACAGGGCAAAGAATTGTCTTTCATGAATTACTAATTGACCTTTATTTGTATTTCATAATAAGCTTTCGTATATTAAGTTTTTATACACGGTACTACATTTACACTTAAAAAAAAATAGGTCAGGGGTGTTAGAAAAAAACCAGGCAGCCGGGTGGTGGTGGCTCACGTCTTTAATCCCAGCACTCGGGAGGCAGAGGCAGGCGGATCTTGGTGAGTTCGAGACCAGCCTGGTCTACAATAGCTAGTTCCGGGACAGGCTCCAAAGCCACAGAGAAACCCTGTCTCGAAAAACCAAAAAAGAAAAAAGAAAAAACCAGGCAAACTAATTAATAAAAAAAAATAATCTTGGAAGAGAAAGTGAAGAGGAAGCTGTTGACACCTGACCTGAAGGGTGAGGTTGGCAGAAGAGTGTTACTGAGTATCTATTGTGTACTAGGTACTAGTCAAAGCATGTCAGCCTTAACAGTGGAAAAGACTAAGATCTTCCTCTCGGGAAGAGGCACAAACAAGGGAGAAAGTAAGACAGTGTTCTCTTGTGCTTCCGGGAAGGAAAAGTGTGTTGTGGTAGAGAACAGGGAGGCCCTTTAGACAATATATATGGTGAGGGAAAGCCTTGCTAATTGTGTGACATTTGATCTGAGATTGTGTGGGTGAGCAGTGAGCCATACCAGGATCTAGAGACTGCATTTTAGACAGAAGGAAAAGCCAGCCTAAAAGGCCGGTGGGAGCAAGCGGAAGATGTTTGTGGAACAGAGACCAGTTAGTATATGAGAGTGTAGTCTTTAAAAAAAAAAGAGGAAGATGCCAGTTCATACAGTGTCTACAGTGTCTTGGAAATCACAGTAAAGAGTTTGAATTTTATTCTGAGATCATTTAAAAAAATGATGCAAGGGAGTAAAGTGCATGATGCAGTTTACATTTTAAAACCATCTTTTCATCACTGGTGTGGCGGTCGGTACCCTAGTTGGGAGAGAGTTTGTCTCCTGGGATAGTTGACAGAGGCATGTGTGTTTGGAGGCATCATGGAAGGTGCTACTGCTACCCTCAAGTGCCTAGAAGCCCGGGATGCTGCTATCACCCTATGCTGTACCACAAAGAATATCTATGCTGAGAATGTCAGTGGTGAAGTTGAGAAACATTGAAGGTTCTAGTAACTTTGCTAGAGCTTGGTCCACTGAGCAAACCCCTCACTTCTGCATAGCAGGATTGTGGGAAGCCTGAAAAACAGTAATGGAAGTGTGGCAATAGTACCTTCTGGTAAGGAGCAGAGCAAGAGCTCTCAGAGGAAGAGGTTGTGTTGCTCAGTAGGGAGCCCTCTACATCTCTTCACTAATGTATGTGCTATTTACCCCTAAAACAGAAGACTGCAAACAGCCCTGATTAAGCAGACTCCTTGTGAGTTAAGAGTACTTGCTACTTCCAGGCACTTTTTTTAATCCTAGGGGTGCATTGGGTTATTCCCTAGAATGGGGGCTTAGATTAGAAGAAATATTTTAACTGTTACAGATGCTATAATCCCCACTACCCCGAGGCTGCCCTGATACTTCTCTATCTCATAAAACTGCTATTAACAAAGAGCCTTTGGAATGTCAGTCTCTTCGAGTTTACTAATTCTTTTTTTTTTTTTTTTTTCGAGATAGGGTCTCTGTGTAGCTTTGGAGCCTGTCCTGGAACTAGCTAGCTCTTGTAGACCAGGCTGGTCTCGAACTCACATTAATTCTTTTCTTTTTAACATGCCCAATTGTGCCCTAAATACATATTAACAGAGAGTTGCTTCTCTTTAGCAATGCTCCTTATTACAAAAGTCTAATGTAACAAACTAAATCAAAGGTTTATAAAGAAACATTTACTACTGTATCGTCTTTCATTTTTAGCCTGGAAATAATGCCAGAAATGTGTCCTTCCAGACTTTTCTCCATTAACAAAGATTCTTGCTTCTGTTTCCTCTTTTAGTAGTATCTGGAAGACTGCTGAATGTGACCTGGAAAAGCCAGACACCTGACTTCTATCTAGATCACTGATGCTTCAGGAAAGGTCCAAGATCCTGGTAGATTCTCTGTTGTCCGTCTCTTAAAAGAAATTTTTACCTAGGTTTCTTCCTCCACATTCCACTTATTCATGTTTCAAAGCTGGAATGGAAAGAGAGATGCATAGAGCATGTGCCAAAGAAGTAATAGATATGATAAATCCATATTTGCCATAATACCATATCATACATTCCACAACTTCAAAATGACACTGTGTGTTGAAGGTAATTGTTAATGTACCTGTTGTGCTTTGAAAATGTGTGTTGGTGTTAGCCATGCTGTGTGTCGTCTTCACATTGTTCTCTATAGGAAATAGTGCTGCTGTACCTGGCACATGTCATACAACATTAAAGACAATAAGTGCAACAATAATGAACGAAGAGCAGTAGTCTCCATTTGCAGTCAAGAAAGCCTTTAATGGCACAATCTAAAAATTGGGTTTATTATGCTAGGTTAATAGTTGTGTACAACTTGCCTTCAGTTGTACCAGTCAGGTTAGTTTGAAAAACTAAATAAATGCAAATTCTTGAAACTTCTTATTCTCATAATCTTCTTTTTTATATATTACCTGAGGGTGGTTTACAATATCTACTGCCTATTGTATCGAAAAGAAATGGCTGGCTGTTGTGGTGCACACCCATAATCCCAGGACTAGGAGAGGCTGATGCAGGAGGATTACCATGAGTTCCAGGTCAACCAGGGCTATTTAATAATTATCAGACTAGTCAAAGCTACGAAGCAAGATCCTAGCTCAAAAAAATAAAGAAAGAAGAAAAAGGAAAGGCAAACCCAGTAAGATGGCTTGGAGCATAAAGGTGCCTGATACCTGAGTTTGATTCCAGGGACTCTCATGGTAGGAGGAGAGAACAAACCCCTGAAAGTTGTCCTCTGACCTCCACACATATGCCTCCCCTCACCCTTCTCACACATACACAATATATTTAATTAAAAATTTTAAAAGGTTGGCCTTGACAGCTTCCTCTTTCCCAGAACTCAGGCTATGGAAAGAGCCAGGAATTCAGTTAACAAGATGTTTTTCTCACGTCTTCATCTAGACTTTCCAGAATTCCTGTTCCCCCATTCTTTCTATTGCTCCCAGCCTAGAGTGACTAGTATAGGTATCTGAGCCTTGAATGTTTGACCCAGCCTCTACTGTGTTAAATAGTCTTTACCTCTGCTTCCCCTGCCTGAGCCCTTACTACCCCCAGTAATCAAT
The DNA here is from genome assembly GCA_028555095.1 of Dicrostonyx torquatus. Classification (NCBI taxonomy): domain Eukaryota; kingdom Metazoa; phylum Chordata; class Mammalia; order Rodentia; family Cricetidae; genus Dicrostonyx; species Dicrostonyx torquatus. The sequence continues at coordinate 1,291,157 of JAQHUG010000322.1, read as the reverse complement.
GGTTAGAACTGCATGACTGTGAAAAACAGAAAGCTTGTCCCAAAGTGTCAAAAATAGGAGCTGTTTGTCTCTCCCATCGTAGGTCACCCAGTGTCATCCAGGAACAGCCGGAGATCAGTCTTTTACCACCTGTGTACAGTACATTAGCTCTGCATGCTTGCTTGTTACCTTGTCTAGGTTAGGGTTTCATTGCTGTGAAGAGACACCATGACCACAGCAACACGGGCTCTGCAGGCAGCAGGAAGAAACTGAGCCAGTAGGCCTGTTTTGAGCTTCTGTGACCTCAAAGCCCATTGCCAACACTTCTTCCAACAGTGGTGTTGTTCCAGCAAGGCCACACCTCCTAATTGTGCCTCTCCCTGTGAGCCTATGGGGGCCATTTTCATTCAAACCTCCACACGCCTCAAGGTAATAAGATGCTTGTGTGTCTGCAGCACTCCTGCCTGTGTTCATCTCAGATGGAAAGCACAGCAGAAGGATAGTTGTTCCTACCAGTGTTGCACCATGTTAGCTGGGAAGAGAAACCTTTATTGGGGACCCCAGCTGTTTTCTTTAGCTGCAGGGGAGCCTGGGACAACAATTATCTTTCTAGCCTGAGCAGTGGTAGAAGAAAGGGAAAAGGCTAGGAACTGATACTCAGTGAGCCAGTCTAGGGGTTTTTCATGTTGTTTCCAAGCATGACAGTCTCTTTCAGGTGATCAGTGGTCTTCTGGGTTCTCAGCAGCGACTTTGTTTCTTTGTCTTTAGCTTAACATTGACCAGACTGCAAGACAGCACTGCTCAGGGTCTTTTCTCTCATTGATGCTGTGGCATAGAACACGGGAAACACATTTTTGCAGGTTAGTAATTCTTTTTTTTTTTTTTTCCTCTTTGAGAACATTCAGGACATTGCTTCACTCTCTTCTGATTTGCATTGCTTCCAACAATGCCAACCGCAGCTACGCAACTTTAGCCTTGTCTGTTCCTCCATGCAAAGGCTTCCACGGCCTCTGTCAGGTGTGGTGTGCTCTGTATTGGTGGTGGAGCGCTTTATGATATACCGTGGTGTACTTTATTTCCCATGTCTTGTATTTGGGGTTGCTTGTACCCTTTGAAACTTTGGCTTCATGGTCTTCAGAATCTTTAGAAATTGGAGGGGGGGGGCATTATTCCTTCGAATGTTCTTTCCAGCCTCTTTGTGGACATAAATCAAGCTGTGTGAAGCTGACCCATACCTCATCAATGCTCTGTTTTTTCTCTTCACATTTCACTGGATGCTTTGTATCACATTTGTTTTCCTGTTTATCCTAGTCTTTTTTCTGCAACATCTGATCTATCGTAAATGCCATCCAGTGTAGTATTCAAATATTTTTTAAAATTTCATTTACAGTTTTTATCTCTAATAGTTCAATGTGGGTCTTTTAAATTATCTTCCATACATAAATTTCTCTACACATTCTTCTTTATGTTCTTGGCATGTTTGGCCTGCCCTGTCATTACTCAGATATATACAGTTTTGTTTTTTATGTATCTTCATTTAGTTCTGTCATCTGTATAATCTCTGGGTCAGTGTCTGTTGATAGATTTTTCTCCTCATTATGAGTTATGGTTTGTGGTTGTTACTTTTCATGTCTGGTTATTTTTATTTGTATGCCAGGCATAGTAAATTTTAATTTTATTGAATGTTCTATAGTTTTCCTATTCTTAAAATTCTTGAACTTTGTTCTAGTCATTTGAAAGTTATTAGCAAGCTGTTGTTGTTTGTGTCTACTTTTAAGCTGTTTTATGAGTTCTTGATTTAATGGATGGTTAATGTTCTCTGAGGCAAAAGCTTTCTGTGTCTCTGGATATCCCCAATTTAGGAGATTTTCTTCCCTGGCTTGGGGGAATAAGCCCTGTTCTCAGTGCAGGTGAGCTTTGGAGTTTCCTACCCTCGAGCAGTTTCCTTAGACATGCGATGATCAGTATTCAGGTTCATTTCTTCAGCTATTCCAGGCCAGAGGGAAGCCTGTTACTCCACTCTGCCTGGAATCCTCTTTCTTATTAAATACATATTTTGCTGAAAGTTAATGTTACCATTTCATTTCTAGGTAGCAGAAAATTTAGGTGGGATTGCAAACAAATGATTAGGGTATCATAGCCCAGGTATGGAGCATATCAGTCTCTGAGATGGACTATATTGACCTGCTCTCTCTTTTATTTTCAAAACAGAGCGACACTATGTAGCCCAAGTAGACCTTGAACCTTGTTATTCTGTTTCCGCCATCTGAGTGCTGGGATTACGTGTGCCACCTTGCCTGGTTCATTGTGTCTCTGTGACAAAATGGTAATAACATTTTTTTCTGTGAGAAATGGTTACATTTTTATAAGTAGAAAAAGATTATGAGGGTGTGAGAGCTTAAACATAAATGCTGGCTATTAATACTATCAGTTGTACCAGTTAGAGTTTACCTCTTGGATGCAAACCCCTGCAAATTTCTTCTTTACCTGTGGGTTTTGCTATTCTACCACTGGGGGCGCTGTAAGATGCAGTCTCTCTCTTAGAGGACCAAGGACGCTTCCTGCCTGCTGCCCTCACAGTGCCTCCTGTGTAGTTCCTGAAACCAGCCACACTGAACCCTGGCAGCTGCAGTTCCATTCCCTTAGCGGCAGCTGAATACAATTTAATAAAAAGTAGAAAATTTTGAATTTAAATTTTCTACTTGAAGAACCCATTTTATTAAATATAACCTCTAAATGCCAGCCCCAGCCAGTTTCAACTCTACAGGGGTCCTCTGAGTGTCTTAACTTTAGTCGGTCCAGTCTCTGCTCTCCTGTCTGCTACTGAGCACACAGGTCCCCTCCCTCCCTCCCTGAGTTGCCAGTTCATAGCCTTTGCTCATTCTTTTCAGTTTTTCTTAGTGATTTGTTTATGAATACTAAATATTTTAGCTCAGATTTTATTTGCATTATATACATATTCTTTTTTCGTGATCATGGTATCTCCCCTGCCAGGTAAGTATTACATATTCTTTTTTAAAAAATAAAATCTTTTATTTATGTATATGTATGTTTATGGAACTGTATGCTGTGTTTGTACTGATGCCCATGGAGGCCAGAAAAGAGAGTGGGATTCCTGGAGCTGGAGTTTCAGGTGGTCATGAACTGCCTGATATGGATGCTGGGAACCAGACTGTACCACGTAAGAACACCACTCAACCACCGAGCCATCTCTCCAGCCCCTACACGCTTATTCTTAAAGTTTAGGGAACACTTCCCTCTGTGAATTTTAACTCTCTCTCTCTTCCTCTCCTCCCTCCCTCTCTTTAATCTTGTGGGGTTTTTTTTTTGTTTGTTTGTTTTTTGTTTTGTTGTTGTTGATGGTGGTTATGAGTTTTGTGGTTGTGTTGTTGTGGAGTTCTCTGTGTAGTCCTGGCTTTCCTGGAACTTGCTCTGTAGACCAGGTTAGCCTAAAACTTAGAGATCCACCTATCTCTACCTCCGAAATGCTGGGATTAAAGGCGTGTGCCACCACCCAGCTCTCTCTTTTAAAAACAGGAGCCAGTTTCTCATCTCCCACTGTGTGCCTTTATCTTGCCTGATTTCCTTCTTTGGCCTCGTTTCATGATTGGCAGCCGTGCTTCTGTCCTCATAAACTGACCTACCAGGAATACTGCCTCAGTGATTTTTTAACTTTCAAGTCAAAACTATTAAAGACTGGAGAAATAAATTTAGTGGGTCATAGTATTTTAAAAAACAAGGGAGCTGGAGAGACGGCTCAGATGTAGACAGAGTGATTAAGAACACCTACTGTTCTCACAGAGGACCCCAGTTTAGTTCCGAGCACCCAGGTTGGGTACTCTCAATGGCTTGTAATTCTGGCATCATGGGATCTGTCACCCTTTCCCTGCCTCCTTGGGCACTTGCACACACACACACACACACACACACACACACAGATAAATAAAATATTTTTAAAAAATTAAACAAGACTGGTGAGATGGCTCAGCAGGTAAAAGATGAATAAGCCCGAAAGGTTGTGGTCCTACCACCAGGACCCAGGACCCATAGTAGGAGGGGAACAGGAAAGCTGTCCTCTGACTTCCTCATGGACACTGGCATGAGTGCATCCATTCTTAGAGTTACCATATATGAATATAATAATAATAGGGAATAAAATCTAACTTAGAACACATCACATTGCTTATGAGAGAGGGAGGGAGGGAGGGACATTTTACTTGGCCCAGAGTTGGAGTTTTTACTATGGTGTTGCAGCAAGGAAACAATGGACATTGAAGCCCATCTAACACGTGTCTAGTAAGTCCATTTGACAGAAAGTGGACAGTGAGACATCATTATTAACCTAAATAAAAGAAAACAAGAAGTCTAGTTGAGGATTGGGAGACTTGTTGGCTTTAAGGGCCATTTATTCACAAGGTTGATATGAATACTGGTGAATGGTTTCCCAGAAGAGGAGTTGGCCCCGGTAAAGTCCATCAGAAAATTGTTCAAGGGTTGGATTGGAACTATAATTGAGTCCCCAGGTGAGGTCTGTGGTTTGTGTTTATACAACATCCCGGCCCCGCCCATGTGTGAACAGTCTTTTACAGTCTAAAGACATATGTCAACAAAACTTGTGTATCCGAACATATATGTCTGTCAAAGAGGCATGAAAACCACTATGCCTCCCCCCACTTTGTTTTTAGAGACTGCTCTCACTGTGAGAGCAGACTGGTCACCCTGCCACTACCTCCTGAGTGCACCATCATGCTTGGCCACCAGTCTGTTCAAGGGTTCAAGAATTCTTTAGAGTTGAGATTTGTTGAGAGTTTAAGGATTCCATGGGTGCTTGCACCTGCCTTTGTCTGGAGACAACTTACCCGTTTTTGCAGGCACTTGGTGCGATCCCTCTGGATACCCTCACAGATTCACCTGCATATCTGTTAGACTAAGAAATCGTCCACCCAAGGCCTGCTCTGTGCTTCATAAGATTTCTTTTACAAATGGATTCTAGTCCTAAAATAAAAAACTCAAAAATCGTCAAGCTACTCTGATCCCTTTGATCCCCAGTCACACAGCACTTGGGTCATCTGTAGGGCTCTATCCCCATTCATCAGCAGAGTTCACCAGTGGAAACACACATTTAGTGTCAATGGCCTGTCCATATTGTCCTTTAAAAAGGCCAGGAGAGAGGGACTTAAAGCTCCTTAGCATGTGTTCAAACCGAAGGCTACTTCATCCATTAGTTAAGGCAGGCTGTAATCCCAGGGCCTCTGAGTTTGCCAAGGACCTACAACATAGGGCCTGAAAAACTCATTGGCTTCAGAGTAAGGACGAAATTAGAAGTAGTAAGTCCCAGTGTGAATCAGGTCTGTTATGTATCGTGTGACAAATCAGGACCTCTAAAAATGACAATGCACAGAACTTTTCAGTGACTGTACAAATTGCATACTAATATGTGCCCTGGGAGATTCTGGAATGGGGCCTCTCTATCATAAGACAGCTAGACCTAGCACAGCATTTTGTGAGAGCTGCTACAGACAGCTCTCTCCTCATTGATAGACATTTGGGCAGTTCTGTGGATAAGTGAATCCACCTATAGGTGGCGCACTTCCCCCACTGTGGACAAAATTCCTAGTTCTCCAGTTGAGGCGTGGAATGCAAGGGGAGATTAGAAAGTGCGGAAACATTTATTTTTGCATATCATTTTGATAGTTTTTGTTTTGGTTTGTCTTGGATAAAAACCAGCTTTCTCTCAACATTGTGATGTCACCAGTATTTTATGTAGGCCAGAGTGGGCATTTAAAAGGTTTAAGTTCATTGATTTAAAGGAATTCTGTCTGATTGCATGAGCTTGGGTGTAACTGAAGGCCTGGAGTGGCCTGGTGCACACCAAGGTTGGGAAGCTCAGTCAGGACTCATTGGAAGGCTGAACCAATGTTTTCAGATTCCATTGGACACGGAAGTGTAATGTAACTCACATTTTCTTCTTGTTCATGAGGTAAAATATAAAAAACACAATATATCAGCGTTCTCCTCATAGTGAAAATTTCAATTGTCTTGTGAAATGTTTGTATAGAGTCCCGGGGTAGAGTACATTTCTACTGAGAATGACTGTCAAAAGTCGTGGAGAAAAGGACATTGCTGTGGTCTCCCTGGCTGAGTAGCATCCAAAGCCAGCTCACTTGGTGCCATACAGACAGTGGACAGCAGAGGTCAGCCAATCCCCACAGCCGCAAAGGTTACACTTCAGAACAGCAGAAACCAAGAGGGGGTGCCACGCAGGCAAGGTCCTGTAATGGAGACTTGGGCCATGGCTGTGTTCATCTTGGATAATGAAAGCACCCCTGGGCATGGCCATGTGGACTCAGAGGACTCTCTCTGTCCTCTTTGGCTCTGGACACTCCCCTGGCAGTTTGTCTTCTGAGCTCTGGCACTGCCTCAGGTGTTGTTGAAAGCACCCAGGCCTTCCTCAGGTCTGGATGAGGTAGGTCAGGAGACTATAGGGGTCAAGAGGTTGAGTTACCTTACCCAGCATTCCTGGCCAGGAAGAAGCAGCGCCAGAATGTGGGCAGCCTTCTCTGGGATGGTGCCTTTAAACACCAGCTGTTGCTGCCTAAGGACCAGTTGCCTAGCGCTCTGCAGTGCACTCGGAAGGAGCCTTGGAGGTCATCAGAAGAGCAGGGGACGGTCAATTCTAAGACAGAAAGGCCAGACTAGTGCTTTGTTCTGCTGTGAGAAGGGCTTCAAGAGCTAGAATTAAAGGGTAAGAAACTACAAAATGACACATTAGGCTCAGAAAAAGAAAAAATGGAAGGGTTTTTCAACATACTTAATATAAAGCCTTAAATCTACTGGTAGACCTAGATTGCAATCCTCCTCAGAAACCCATGGAAACCCCTGCTTATGACTCCAGTGGGTGTCAGAGTCATAAAGAAAACTGTTGGGTTTGAGTTCGGCTGAGATGTCCTGGGCCACTGCCCCCATCCCACAGGCACACACCGTAGTGAGCACTATGACTCTTTCTGTAAAAACAAAGACCAGACGCACTTGGAGATGTGCAACAGGATTTGGACATCTCCTCTACCCTCTGCCCAAACTGGACACCCTCTTCTGTGCCCTTTATCCACTCCACCCACCTAAGCTCATAATTCTCTCCAGACTGAAGAGTTGTCACTGCCTGGGCTTCTCCATCCTTAGTCTTTCTCTCCGAATCTCTCTTCCTTGACCTCCCTGCTGGTTCCACTGTAGGAGCCACTGGTGGTTTCTCAGTCCCCATCCTTCCTGATCTCCCTGTATTATTGGACACTGGAGATCGTTCCCTCCGAGTTCTCCTCTCGGTGGTTCAGGAACCTGAATGCTTCCCTGTCTCCTCTCAATGCACCCTCCCTGCAGGGTCCTGCAGATGTCCCAGAACTGTGGGCCTGCTGCTTTCACTTGGCACTGTGCTTACTGCCTGCTACCTGGCTACTGATGTCTCCTGCCAGACCTCTCTCCCAAGTAAGCACCCTGTAGGAAACCAGATTCATCTTCTAGTCCAATGTCCCCCAAGTTCTCTTTCCTGTTCTCCTTTCCCCTCTCTGATCTAGCCCCAAAGAGATTCCAAAATTATGGCTTTTCAAACACATTGCTGGTTTCCCTGCCTCTTATACTGTACCTACCCTGGTCTCCAGTTCTATGGCATTGCCTTGCCACCCTGTCCCTCTGAACTCAACTTACCAGTGCTTACTCCTATGGGACACACTCCATATGACTTGGTTACCTTAATGCTGGGACCCATGATATTCCGATGAAGAACAAGTGTAGGAGTCAGTGAAACCACAGAAACTAGAGCCATGTGTCCTGTGACAACAGCAGAATAGGCAAGGCTTGTCACTGTCCTCAGACCCAAAATGCACCTCTGCATAAGTGTGTGACTCCTGTTGGTGCCAGTCAAACATATCAGTGTGCACAACCTGGATCCAACCCCAGCTGAAACCTTAAACACAAGGCAGGAACCAACCTATGATACAGGATATGTGGGTCCCAGGAGCTTGGGAGCTAGTGCTGTGACCAGGTCTGGCTTCTTGCTGCCTCTACCCTGTCTCCTATAGTTTTTCGTTCCTCTTTGCCCATTCCTGTAGTTTGGGCCTTAAGTGCCCCTCAACACCCAACTGCCCTGGTACCCCTCAGACCTGGTACTCGGCACCCAGCAGCTATGCTGTGGATGGACCTGGACATGGTCACCGGCTGAGGAATGAACAGATGAGTGAGTAAGTGAAGAATGAATGAATGACCCAGATGAATTCAGAGACCTAGGAGTTTGGACACAGAGACTGATGCTGACTGCTCCATCCAGGGCCATATTGACTGGCTCAAGGGTAGTGTCAAGGGAGACCCTGGTAGACTTACACTTGCCCCAGGCCTGCTGTATTCCTTGTGTGAGACAGACTGCCTTTCCTGCACATCCTGTTTCAGTTTCAGCTCCCCACTGCTGCCCCAGCCCTCTACCCCAAAGTCCCCTCTTGGTATTTGCACTCCCCACCACGACCATCTCTGTTGACGGCCTCCATGTGCATGCTCCATACTTTCCCTTCCTTGTTTGTCCCTGTCTCTCCCATGACATTGAAGGCACCAGGAGCAGGGGCTGTCATAAAGCCTCTTTGTGTCCAGGAGGATAACCCTGGACCGAATGAACAAGGTTGGCTTGTCTGAACCTGGACGTGGTCACTGGCTGTTCCTGGCCTCTGTGTGGTGGGACATCCCCTGGCAGAGAAAGAGACTCGAGAGTGCAGCATCCCCTGAGCATGATTAGTGCCCGTTTGGAAGGCACTGCACAAAGAGGGCATTGTCTGCTGACTTGCTCGTTCACATATGGCACGGCCTTGTCCCTGTGCCTGCTCATTCACCCAGTTTGTTGAATTCTCCCCGGCTGCCAGCCTCTGTGATGGACACCAGGGACAGGGAGAGGGCCCAGAACTGATGACTCAGGTGCAGAGTCAGATTGTGCCTAGTGTTAAGTCAGCGCAGGCCGAAAGAGGTGACCCCAAGATCCCTCCTCTTTGATCTTAAGTGCCTAAGCTGTCTTCACCCCCATGATGCTCCAGCCAGGAATCCAGCCAGCAGCCAACTTTGACAGACTGCTGTGCTTGCACAGAGCAATCGCCTCAGGACCTGAAAACCATGTTAGCCCTTTTCTTAAATGAAGAACCGCCTCCACCATCCCTTATCTGTTCTGGTTTGGCCTTTCCAGATATGACTCACAGAGCCCCTCTCCAAATCCCTAAGGTAACCACATGAGGCAAGCGAGGTGGGCAGGCTCTGCTGACGCAGTACCCAGCCCACCCCAGCCTGAGGTCTGTGGATTAGGCTTCAAGATCACCTAGGGCAGTTCCAGACAGGGAGTGGCAGGGCAGGCTGAGTATGGCAAGGGTGGGATGACTGGCCGAGCAGTTAAGCAGCCAGAATACAGGACCTCAGCAGGGTGGAGCTGCCAAGACTTTCCAAGCAGCATTTATGTAATTATTAATTTTAATGTATAGGTGTTTTTATGTTCACATAAGAATCCTGATAATGTAATCAATTAATTTTATTACCTATTTTTAAAAATAGTTGTGCCAAATGTGGCTGCTCATGCCCAGTTCTGAGAAGACTAAGGCAGAGAATTCCAAGTTCAAGGGTAGCCTGGGCTACACAGTGAAACCCCGTCTCAAAGAGATTTATAGCACTGTACTCTAGTTCACTGGGTGCAGCAGATAGCCTTGGCTGGTCATCCTTATGTACAAAGCATTTATTATCCTGTTGAATTACTTCCTTGCAACACATCCTCAGGAGCGGAATTAAGATGAGAAAAGGGTATGAGCAGTTTAATAGCCCTGGAGCCCTCCAGGGCTGTGCTAATTCACACTTGAGCTGGCAGCATGTTTAGGTTGGTTTTACCATATAAGCAGCATGCACTGTTATAACGTTGCTAATGTTCGCTAATTTAGTGGGTGTAAAACGGCACATAAAGGTTCCTCTAATTTGCCTGATTATAGTGACGGTGAGCCTGCCTGTAGGTGCTAATATAAGAATCTCGGTGACAGGCTTCCCACAGCCTCTCAGCCACTGTTCTGGCGTGTGTCTCCATATCACTGTCAGCCTGTCTTTACAATCCTTCTTAAGCCTTCCTATCTCTGTCTCTCAGCTCCTTCTCTGGGTTATTATAACCAGCCAAGGCTGTGGCCCTTTCACAGAGGTCCCAGGCAAGTCCTGCTCATCTGCAAGCTAGCCCCGGGCACAGTGCTTTATCCTAGGGAAGTACACCTCCGGAGTCCACCAGGGCCTCAACAAGGACCCTTTTCATTTGTCCAGGTAGCTTCACCTGAGTTGAACTTGTAGCTTAGAGTCAGTAGCACTGAAGTCTAAGAAGTAGCTAGGAGTGGCCAGACTGTCCTTTAGTGACCCTCTCCAATGAGGTGTCCTAAGTGCCACACCTCGAGGCAACCTGCCAGATGGGGTTTCATGTCTGGGCAGCTGGAAATCTGTGGTCTAAAAGAGCTAATGAGTGGGTCCCACAGAGTTCAGATGTGTGGGCAACAGAGAATTCCATAGAGGTGACAGTGGCTCTGTCACCCCAACCAGCACCTCACCTAAAGTTATAGAAAGAACTTTATGGGTCAAGCAGAAGGCCCATTTGGCCCCAGGCAGACAGAGGGCCACCAGTAGTACTCTATGGAACAGCAGGGCCAGGTCTGGACTCTTGCCACTACCTGCCTTCCGATGGCACCAGGATTTCAGACAGCATCAAGACAGCTGATGTCTTGATGATGACAGAAGTGTGTACAGATGCATATAGTGAATGCCCATGGAGGACAAATAGCTGCCCCTGGCAGCCCACCTGCCCCTAACAGCACACCTGCCCCTGGCAGTCCGCAGAAGCAAGTGAGTCTAGACAGTTCAAGCCTCTTCAAAACTCCCAGACCCACAAGTGGCCCAACCAGAACCACAGACATGGAAGTCAGGCAGGACGACCCTCAAGTGTGACTCCTTCACTTTAATTTCTAATAGCTTAAAAAATGTTACTCAAGAAACATAGGTCCATTTCTAGGATGTTTGAAAAATATCAAAATTATAAAGAAAATATCAACCCTTTCTCCACTCATGCAAAGAAACTGCTCTTCTGGGTCCATCTCACCTCTGTCTATGCTCCTTGCTGATACTGTCTAGCATGGACAGTTTGCTGTCTGCTTTCTTGCTTTAGATTATGAGCAGCTGAACTCATACAAGGAGCAGGGAAATGTCCTTCACGAACACTTTCAGGGACTGCATAACAGCCTTTTAAGGGGACATCCCTTAATTATTTACATTGACAATTACATTAGTAAGTATGAGAGCATAGTATGTATGGTCAACATTTTTATAAGTCATTTATTTTCTTTCACAGTGGCTTTTTCCTTAACTTAATGTTACACACACACACACACACACACACACACACACACAAACACACATATATGAGAGAGAGAGAGAGATACATGGATATGTGCAGATATTCTGTAAGACTCTGCACATTTCAGCTTTGCTTTCCTGGGTGGTTGAATTCACATGTGTCCACCCCACCACACACTATCAATGATACCAAGAAATCTTTGTTATTTTGAAGTCGGTAAGTCTATTGCCTTCTTTTAGAAAAAGACTTATTTATTTGCGTGTGTGTGTCTATGTCTGTGTATTTTGGCCATTTGTGGGGAGTGTTAACTGTGTGGTGACTGTGGAGGCAAGAAGGAGGCTTTGGGCCCTCTAAAGCTGGACTTACAGGTGGTGCTAAAGCTGAACTTGCAGGTGAAGCACTGGATGTGGGTGCTAGGAAGCAAAATTAGGTCCTCAGCCAAAACAGTATGTGCTCTTGACCCCTGAGCCATCTCACTAGCCCCTATTGTCTTCTTTTGATTCTGGGTCAATAGAAGCTTGGATAAAGAAATTCCTAAGGGACATACCAAAGGCCATTCTGCAAGTGGGGCATCTCCTTCTGACTTTGAAGCTTCTGGTCTAGAGTGAGAGACACAGCTGTGCTCTCTAGGCAGAGAGGCGGACGAAGCACCGGAGTGAAATAACCTATCCAGGCCCACATCGCACACACAAGGAGCAGTTATTGTCTGCTCCCATTCTGTGGAAATCCAGGGCCCTCACCTCACTCACCTTTCACTTCTGTTCTCAAGCAGCGGGAAGTCAAAGAGAAACTTGGACTTGAGTCTGCCCTGCCTATCTGGGGCACCATTAATAGATTTTTAAGTCTTGCGGGCAAGTTTCACGAAGATGCTTCTGATAGGCCGGCTCAGGGAAGCCTGGAGACAGGGAGAGGGATCACATACAAAGAATGCAATCAACAGAAAGGACTGGCACGGGTGGATGCACGTGTGTGTGTGGTTGTGGGCAGGACTGGCACGGGTGGATGCGTGTGCGTGTGTGGCTGGGCAGGGGGCAGTGAAGAACTCTAAGGGTCTGGGGAGGTCTCCCACAAAGCCCTCTTCACCATTTTTATCTACTACACGTCAGGCAAAACCTACGCCAACTGCCAAAGACTTCACCTCAAATCTAGAAAATAAGAGAGAGGACGGTATGGATTACGTTATATTTAAAACAAGCCCACACAATGCCTGTAATTTTTTATTCTGACTCCGTAATTACAGCCCAAGACCAGCCAGATCACAGTTATCCCCACACCGACCCGCTGTTGGGACACATTGAATTAGAGGGTTGCTGCCCTTTGAAAGTCTATTTTAGATGCCCTGTACTGGCAGGTAACAGGCCTTTCACAAGGCCCATCTTGTTGGAGCCCCTCCCAGACAGCCTGCTCAAAAGGCCAAGTCAGCAACAGTTTCTGAGAAGGCAACTAAAGGTGGGGAGCAGCTGGGATGCTGTGGTATTGCCCAAGCCCACCCCTGGGCCTCAGGTCTGAGTGTAGGGCCTAGAGCATCAAAGCGAGCCTGGGAGCAGACCTGGGTCAAGTCCAACTTAGAGGCTCTGCCCTCTGGAAGATTCGGAATGCTGCTCAACTTGAGCCCCTGTTCTGGATCCGATGGGTGGATGAGCCACTGCCTGGCTGATTGGTATGGTTGCTACAGGCAGGCTCCTGTTTCCCAAAGGGACTAAGTTCAGAAAAGAAGGGGGAAAGAAAGACAGGAGAGATGGAAGCATGGGGGAATGTTAGTTACCATGGGCCAACTAACATTCCCCTACTTTACCCTCCCAGTAGATCAGCCCCGTGATGAAACCTCAGACAGAGCCAAAGTGGGATTGGGCCCCCTGGATATGAACCTGTATCACCAGTGGGTGTCATAGGAGTCCTTCCCGGCTGAGTCCAGCCTCCTGGCAGCCCTTTGGGGAAGATGGAATGGCCATCCATCCAAAGATGCAGATGTGGCTCCAAGACACTGTGCATAGCCTTCTAATTTCCTCACATCATTCTACCAGGTGACTGTATCCAGGGTCAACACAACTTCCATTTTAGACAAGAGGACATAAAGTTCAAAGACGTGAAATGGCACCGCTAAATGCCATCCACCTCACAAGAAGAGAGCTCTAGAACCAGCAGTCAGAACACCACAGACCACACAACTGGCCTGAAACCTCTGAGTCTGACCCAGCAACCCGTTGGCTCTCCCACGCCCTTGCTAAGCACTTGGACCTGGGGAAGCCTAGTACAGGACCTTAGATGATTTCTCCTGGAGCACTGCTCCCCAAGTCCCCACCAAGCCAGATTCCCTAGACCCTTGACCTGGTCCTCCATAGACCAATGGCTCCCTCCCTCTCTCTTCCTTGATGCGTCTTGCATGTAGCCCTAGCTTTATCCTGAAGATAGACATAGCTATCTTCTGCTAGACTTCTCAAGACATGGCTTGAGTTTCATCTCTCTGTTACTAGGCCATACATGGCCCACAGGTAGATGCTCCCAACTGTCCCATGTAAGAAAAGAGGAGAGCCTGAAAAACCATTTGCCTTTAAGATTTTGCTCAAAGTCCATCCTCTGAGGTCCTTTTCATGGCTCATGTGGATGGAGCTAACCTCAACTTTCAAGCTTGTCCTCCAGATCAGGGGAGAAAGCCACTGTTCCCTGTGACCCCCCACCCCCACCTCAGCACAAATCTGGTACCAGCTAGATCAGTAAACATAGAATTGAACTGCTATTTATGGTTCATACACACACACACACACACACACACACATATGCACACACATAAAACTTTAGACTTAGATTAAGGGTATCCAACCTGAACCCGCCAGCTGGGCTGAAATAACCAGGAGCTGGCATGTGAGGACTGTTTGCTAGCTAAGAAAGGGAGCACTGAAATAAATCCTAACTTTAAAAAAGAAACACACCCAATAGATATTTTATTTATATAACACTGTTCCATTTTTAGGTCACAACCTCCTCAAGGTGGGCCCTGCCTGCCCACAGGCCCCTTCTACACCCCACCCAGTAATCATGGCTCTACCTGCCCTCTCTTCCCTCCTGTTTGCCCTGCAGGGTTTTCCTCGATTGTATGGTGTAAGCTTCCAGACAGTCCAGAGGCCTGTCTTAGACCTGGGCCCAGACTCCTTCCCTCCCTCCCTTTCTTCCTCCCTGACCCAGGAGTTGGTGAGGATCAAGTCAGAGCCAGACCTGGAGCTCTGGGGTAGAAAATATGACAGTCAACACCCTCAGTCTGTGAGAGCAACTGTCCCTTGGTTGACCTAGTACCAGACAGAGTGACAACTGGATACATGGGAGGAGCTAGGTTTAGCCAAGCCAAAGGACCCCACTCCACAGTTCAAACAACAGTGGGGTAGCTTTGGGTTAGAATGTGGGAGGAAGAACTGTTGGAACCAGGGTTCTTGTCCTGGACCTGACTTCACTGTGGTCACCAACATTTACAAGATTCACTGCTCCCCAGTCCTGAGCCCAACTTCTCCACAGCCAAAGGAGGGGACCAATCTCACTGTAAGACCAGCAGGTTCAGAGTGAACCCCTGTGAAACTTAGCAGCAGGAAGGAAACAGGTTAGAGGGCCATAGATTTGTTCTGACATTTCCTGTCCTCAAAAGCATTTGTGAACCCCAAACCAGGTGGCTTTTCCTGTTTTTGTGAGCTTTCCGTCTCAGGAAAGAAGCCAGCGGCTGGCAATGCCATCCAAAGGTCAGGAGGCCCTTTGTCACCTGCTCCAGCTCCTCCCTGCTTCCTCATCATTCACCTTCCTCTCCATTCACAGCTTTGCCATCCTGGGTCCCTCACTGGGGCACAAGAACCAACACACCCCTGGCAGGATTCCTGCTCCTAGCAGCAGGAGGAGAGTGATTGGGGAATCTTCACTGGGGTGCTTTACAGCACTCAGGCTCCCAACAGACTATAGCTGAGGTTTCCCACCCCAAGGACAGTAAATCGAGAAGCCTTGCAGCCATCAGTGGGAAGTGGCCAACCACCAGACACTGTCATAAACCAGCAGCGGGCAGGAGCCTGGTCTCAGATGCCCTGCAGGCTGCAGGCTTGGGCTGCCAAGTCTCAGAAAGCCAGCTCCCTTCTCAGAGCAGCACCGCTGGGCCCAGGGCAGAGGTTACTGTCCTGCGCTCACGACGACATGAGTATGCAGGCCTGGGCTCACCTCACAATCTGGTCTTGTGAGGAGGGGTTCAACAGCACTGTTGAACCCAGTGCTTGTGGCACCAGGTCCCAGCTTCGGGCCTCTGGAGGGTGCCTTGAATACTGTCACCTTGAGGTGGGTCTGGTAGGACAGGTCTGAGTCCCAGGTAGTCTTGGTGTCCACCCTCACCACGACCTCAGCAAGGAGGACCCTGGGGAGCAGTAGCCAGGAAGGAGTTCTCAAAACTTTGGAAGAGTTGTGTCCCAGAGAGGGGAGGCTGTTTCCAGGCTTCTGGGCATTCTATTTCACACCATACAGGAATGGCCCATCGGCAAGGGTCTGGGAAAGGGGAATCTTCTGCTGAGTCCTTCTCCCAGAGGCTCCCAGGGCAAGGTTTCTCTTCCAAGACTCTCCTGGACCACCTGGTGAAGACTTGGAGGGTGTAAGGAGCCATCCACCACCCAGGAAGTTTCTCTGGTTTCTTTTGGTGTGCTGTGGACTCGAGGTCAGCGGGCTGTTCAACTTCTATCCGAGGGTCGCTGGGATTTCTAATACAAGCTACCACATCTGGCTTCTAACCTGAGTCTGAGGATTGAACTCAGCCATCTCCAGCTTGCCCAGAAAGTACCCTTCTATTCCCTAACTATCACCTTGACCCCTGCAAAGAATTTTTTATTTCTTTTATGGAACTAACATTTTTTCATTTATTTTATATGCCATCTACAGGAATTGGATAATTTATTTATTATTTATTTTTGAGACAGGGTTTCTCTAAGTAGCACTGGCTGTCCTGAAACTCACTAAGTAGACCATGATGGCCTCAAACTCATAGAGATCCATCAGCCTCTGCCTCCCAAATGCTGGGATTAAAGGTGTGTGCCACCATGCCAGCTACAAAAGGCAATACTGTAAAGGCATCTTTCTTTTGGCCTGACAATCTACAAATCTATCCTGGTACGTTCATCCAGACAGTATTTAGTGTGCATCTACATGTGTTCTAGGCATAGGATATCCACAGGTGAACATATACTCACAGAGCTTATGTTCTGAGAGACAGGTGAAGGACAAAATATAGAAGTAAATTGGTAAATGACGATACACTCACAGGTCTTGCATTCTTAGGTATGGGGAAAAGGCAAAATATAGAAGTAAATCAATAAATTCAGGAGCAAGTAGAAGGAGGAAGTGCAATGGAGAAAATCCAAGGATGGCAGGGAGAATGCCAGATGGATGGGAGCGGGGTGCAATTTGAAGCAGTTTAAGGATTGTTTCTAAGAAAAGATTTGAGGCAGAGAAGGGAAGCCAGTACAGATAAATGCAAGGGAATCGGTTGCTCTCAGTCACAGGGGATTCTGGCCTCCTGGGGTCATCTGGCAATGTCTGGAGACATTTTTCATTGTCACAGCTGTAGGAGGAGTTGCTACTGGCGTACAGCGAATAAAGTCCCCTGCCGTTCATCAACAGCATCTCCCTTAGAACACAACTATTCCATCCAAATTGTCCATAACGCTGAGGTCAAGGCTCCCTGTGGTGAGTGGTGCAGAGGAGAAGGAGCCAGGAGCCAAAGCCAGAGATGTAGATGCTGACCAGAGACCCAGAGTTGTCTTGGAACCAGAGAAGCTGATTCAGAAATTCTTATGGAAAAATATTTGAGACTAGCTTGGTACAAAAATGAAAAGAAAGAATAAACAAGAGTGAGTAGCCTCAGAGAATCTTATATAAAAATCCCATGACATATGGCTTATTTCTTCAATATATAAAGAGTTCTGACAAACGAGAATCTCAATCTCTTTCTCTCGCTCTCTTTCTTCCTCTGTGTGTGTGTGTTTGTGTGTGTGGCTGTGTCTTGTATTTTTGAGACATGATCTCTCTGTGTAGTCCTGGTTGTCTTGGAGCTTGATATGTAGCCCAGGCTAACCTTAAACTTAAAGAGATCTACCTGCCTTTGTCCCCAAGTCATGCCTAGCTCTGAAAAGAACTCTTTTTTTGTTTGTTTGTTTTGTTTTTGTTTTTTGAGACAAGGTTTCTCTGTAGCTTTGGTGCCTGTCCCTGAACTAGCTCTTGTAGACCAGGCTGGCCTCAAACTCACAGAGATCCGCCTGCCTCTACCTCCTGAGTGCTGGGATTAAAGGCATGTACCGCCACCGCCCAGCTTTGAAAAGAACTCTAAAAGAGACTTTCTTTCAAAAAAATCAGCAAGAATCAGAAATCTTGCAGGAAAAGACTAAATAGAGTATAAACATAAGAAAAATGTCCAACATTGCTCACAACTTAAAGAAATACTCGGCTCTTAACATCTGAGTGGTAGAGCTTAACATTCACCAGGCTTTACCATCACGTGAATGGATGAATTAGTGAATGAATAAATGAAAGAGAATTTTTTTAAAAGTAAAAAGAACCAAGGTTGAATATGATTCCACACAGAGTTGCCCAGCATATGTGAGGTCAGGCTCAGACACAGCTCTTAAAACACACAAACAGAGCCTCTTAGAAAGCAAATTGCTTCATGTTGGTACCCCAGAATCAAATACTCATCCTTTGAGCAAGCATGTCATTCTAGGAACATAGTCTTCTTTATTTTTGTGCACAAAGACTTCTGCACGGATTTCTCTTGGGTAGCACCAGCCATATACCAGAAGTAACCTAAGTGTCCAGCTAGGGCCTTGTTTATGCTGTAGAATATGAGCAGCTGTTTAGAAGACGGAGACTCACTCTCAGACCTTCCAAAAGAAATGAAAGCATATGTGCTGTGGGATAATGCTCTTGTACACTGTAAAAATTTGTCACTCATATCGGTTTAATAAAATGCTGATTGGCCAGTAGCCAGGCAGAAAGTATAGGCAGTATAGGTGGGATGACCAGACTAAGAGAATTCTGGGAAGAGGAAAGGTAGAGATGCAGTCACAAGCCAGATGCAAAGGAAGCAAGATGAGAATGTCTTACTGAGAAAAGGTACCAAGCCATGTGGCTAAACATAGATAAGAATTATGAGTGAATTTAAGTCATGAAAGTTAGTTAGTAATAAGTCTGAGCAGTAGGCCAAAGAGTTTATAATTAGTATAAGCCTCTGTGTATTTATTTGGGAACTGAATGGCTGTGGGACTGGGTAGGACAGAAACTTCTGCCAATATATATGTCCAGAAAAATGAAGCATCCAGAGACTTCTAGAATAGTTTATTCTTGATAGCCCCAAACTGGAAACACCCAAATGTTCACCAACAGAATAGATGAATTATAGTGAGTTCATACAATGAATTACTATATAAAACAGAAAAATAAATGAACAGATATACACAGCAACAAAAATAAATTTCAAAAGCATTTTGTTAAGCAAAATAAATCAGTTCCAAGAGTATGAACTATGTGATGCCACTTCTATGAAGTTCAGTGGGTAAAACCAAGCCATGCAGACAAACCAGGACCTGTCTGACTGAAGGAAGAATAGATTTCTGGAAGAGACAGAAATCTATTCTTACAAGGTGGATGCCTTTGTCAAAATCAGTGGACTGCACACACTTCAGGTCATGCCATGTATGAAATTTGACTTTATCTTCTTAAAAAAATATTTTCATTATTTCATGTATATAAGTGTTTGCCTACATGTATTTCTGCTCAACATATACATGCCTGGTGCCCTTGAGGACCAGAAGAGAATATTGGATCCCTTGGAACTGGAATAACAGATGTTTGTGAACCACCATGTGGGTGCTGGAAACTGAGTTCAGGTTTCCTAGAAGAACAGCCAGTGCTGTTAACCACTGAGTCATCTCTTTGATTTTTATCTTAATTCAAATTCAAAATTAACTATTGAATGAAAAAATTGCTAGTCAAGTTTAATATGCCTTGAAATAGAATAATCTCCAACAATTTCATGTGGGGTGAAAGGGAAGAAACAAGATAGAATACACATACTATAGGCTTCTATCTGCTCTAAAGAGACTTTTTTTTTAAAACAATCTTGTGTATATGCAAGACTTTTAGAAGGTTCCATGAGCAAGTGTTGACAGTTACCTTTGAGGAGGAAATGTGTGGGACTCAGGTCTGAAATGGAAGACGCATTAAGGTAGCTCTTTGTACTGTTGTAATTTCTTAGCTTGCTCGTATTAATTTTTTGTTACTATGAAGTCTGATTAAGGTCTTGGCAACAGGGTGTTCTGAGGTTGAATTCCAACCTCTCTCTACCCTGGAGAGGTCAGGAAGGAGGGGGTAGCTTGAGGTGCCAAGTTGGAAGTGGCATTTGGACAGGCAGATCCTGATTCCTTCAAGCTCCTGAGCACCTGAATTCTGCTGGCCCCAGACATCAATGGAAATTAACTGAAAATCTGGTCGCAGAGATTTCAGGCTGACATGACACACTTCTGGTCCCTCCTGTGATGTGTGGAGATTCATCTGAGTGAAAAGATTTTGAATGTGAAGAGGGTGAAGCCTCCCAGGAGGCTGAGAGACAAGACCTTTAAGATGCTGTAGGTCTGGGAAGAGGCCACTGGGAAGAAGGCTCTGGGATGGGACAGCTAGATGTAGTTTCTCACCAGACAATCTAGTAGCTGGCTTTTATTTCTGTAAATAAGAATATGCCCATGTTCCTATCAATATTATCTTTATCCATTTCAGGGGTGACTCTTAAGTGAGTTGATGTCCTACCTGGAGTCTGAAGCCAATGCTTCTCTATTGCTAGCAAGAAGTTTTGGGAGAAATGACTTCACCTGTCTCAGGGAGCTGCCCCAGAGAAACCAAATTCAGAGGGAGCAGGGAAGGAGACACAAAACCTGCCCTTGGAGACACTTTATTTGAGTACAAATTCCCTGGGCCTTGGCCTTTGGAATGAAAGATCTTTATGAACTCCTAAGTGCCTGGTAAAGACATTCAGAAGACAATTATTGTCAGAATTTTGTGTTCAGCTAATTGTGACCCCAAATACCTGGTTCACATATTAAGAAGAGGACACTCGATACAAAATGTTGAGGGCAAATATAGGTGGTGGCCAAAGACGGCCTTCTGCAACTGGCTAAACCTCAGATGGAAGCCAAAAATCAAGAGCTGGCTGTCAGTCGATGCTCGGGGACTGAAGAGGGATGCTGGGAGGAGTTATCAATGGCAGAAGGAAAGGGGTCCTCACCTAAGATGAGGATTCCCCAACTAAGGGAAAAGCCCTTACAGGCTGTCTAGTCTGGCCCTTTCACAGTGGAAACAGATGCTCAGAGTGCAGAATGACTTGCTCCATGTCACATGTGGGGACCTAGCTGGGTTTATGGCACACTGTAACCACGGGGCTCCAGTGGGCCCCTCAGAGCCCTGGTGAGTGGAGGTAGTGCCAAAGCTCTTTGGTAGCCAAGTACCTGTTCTTTTGCTATCTGCTGACATTTTCCTGCTGCATTCTGAGGAGATGGAGCCACCAAGTGGCCTGGAGAGATGACACCAGACACTGTTACTTACCCAGCATCTCCTCCTACCATGCCTTCTCTCCTGCTACAATTTAGATTTTCATTTGTTTAGTGAATGGAATCCCTTGATCAGGTAACACAGGCTAATTCCCAGTTGATGGTATTGTAACTAAAAGCCATCTTCTCTGCCAGTGGCCAGCCAAATAAAATGCATGTGACCTGGTTCTACCCAGTGAAGTATAAAGAGGAATCTCCAGAGCACCTCTGAGAGAGGCTGTATTTTCCCTAACAAAAGAGAGAGATGTGCTTTGGCACCATCAGAATCCCCCACAATTCCTGCACCCTCTCTTCATTCCTAGGAGGAACATAAAAGAAGTAGATGGGACCCAAGGCTCCAGGGAGAAGGCAAAAGTTTGTCTCCCTAAGGATGACAGAGTGAACTGTCGAGGCCAAGCCTTTGATCATGTAAGTGAGCCATGGGCCAATCTTACCTCCGCACTTCTATTAAGTAAACACCCAAGGGTCCTACAGCCAATGCACTGCCCACTGCAGTTTCGGTTATTTACAGGCCAAAGCATTCCACATGAATGCATGCCAGACGTACTGGTGCACCTCCACACAGCTGTAAGAGATGTCACTCAGTGACAGCCTTAGGTCATTCCCTTCCACTATGGGTCCTGCTCTCCAGATGGTATTTAGTACTAGCATCCCCCACTGACCCTACCAAACCCTTTCCTCCCTACTGGCCACGCTACTTATCTTTCGATGCCCTCTTGGGATGCTCTTCTGCCCTGACCTTTCCCACTGCATCAAACATATGCCCATTCTATGCACATCGGTCCCTGACTTATTGGTCATACTTGTGGTGACATGCCCTGGCTCAGTCACAGTGCTGGCTCTACACCCAGCAGATGTCGAAGATGTCAATCACAATAGGATCGTCACTATTTCTATCACACTCTTCTCTAGGAGTCTTAGGAAAAGGACCAGTTCTGTCTGCTTCAGGACTATCCTGAGCCTATCTCAGATGGGGCAACTGGAAGGCCTCATGGTTAGAGATCTTTCCTGGGTAAGCAGGACCTTAGCTGCTCCCAGAGCCACCTACCTTTCCCTGTACGCCCAGTAAGGCCCAGGCCCTTCCTGGCTAGAGGAAGGAGAAAAGGGTTTAGAGTGAGAGATCTATCTTTGTTCGAACTAGAAGTGCCACTAGCTGGTCATAGAACTTGTCCCTTGGCTACTCTAAGCCTTGTTTTTTCTTCCAGGACAAGAGAGGATCCTAACGCCGGCTGTCTCACCGGGTAACCACAAGTATGGAATATGATAACTGGTAGATTCACCAGGTCCAGGAAGGGCAGGCACCCAGGAGGTGGACAGAGAGTAACTGTTTATTCATCCACCTCCCTCTGTCTCCTCCACAAGGCACAAAATCACAGACCAGTCAGCACGCTGGAACTTTCCACAGCAGGCAGAGTATTTGACAAGAGTAAGCTTTCAACAGTGCAGTCAGGAGTTCTCCCTCTCAAGAAACCAGACACATACTTGGTTTCTGATGGGGTTTCCTTGGAACCCCATACTATCTTCTGCCAAGAAAAAATGGCATCCATGGACCTTATCTGCCCACCAGTGAGTCTTTTCAGCAGGGAAGAGTGTATCACTGAGGGACAAGAGAGAACTTCCTCTCCTGTCTCCCTTTCATGTGAGGGGTCCTATGGATTCCCATGGACACCCTGGAGTAATTTCCCATACTGCCAGGTCAGTTGATTTACTCAGGTAGGGTCTGGAACCAACAAACATCTCTCAGCCACAGTCACACTGTTGCCACCAGGCCTGGCCACAATGTACAGTCAGCAGGGGAAAGGCCTTCCCAGAGGAGCTCAGACTCCAGCAGGATAGACTAACTGTAGTGACCCAGAACTTGGAGATGAGCTGTTGAATCTGCTCTGGGTCTAGCCAAGGGGAGGCTTAGGTAGCCCACTTTGATACCACCCCCCAAAGAGACATTGTTGTCCATCCTCAGAGTGTTATCTCAGCTGTACTGGGCTGTCAGGAATAGCATTCCCAGAAGAATCAAACTGAGTTCCCTGAAAAAACAGTTTTCTCAGAAGCCTAGGCCAGGGGGCTGAGCAGTTTCTGGCCAAGGCAATAAAGGAATCTAGGAGTTGAAGGAGACTCAGTGGGGAGCTGGGAAAGGGGTTTGAATTGTTAATTAATACGAAACAAGGCAAGTAATAAGACAGGTCAGCCAAGGGTGAGCAGGAATGTTGTGATGTTAGCACCTCAGGCTGCTCAGCCTTTGGTGATGGCGCCATGTAGGGTCCAAGTCTTCAGGAGGCTTTGACGCCAACTCTCACTCTGGCAGTGAGAAGCTGTTTAAGATCAGAGTTCAGTCGTGGATAGGAAGTCCCCTCAGAGTGACAGAGATGATCTGGGGCATCCTGAAGAGGCACGGGCTGAGCTCTCATCCTGGTGATCTGATCCCCATGTGGACACCATGGGAACAAACCTGTGAGAACCAGAGCCCAGCATGGGACCAGCAGTCTTTCAAAGTCACATGGTGCAAGATCTTGAGTCCTGGTCCCTGTTTCCTGCCTGTCCCAGAGGAGATAGCAGGAACCTAGGAAAGATGGCCCCCATGACCTCTCAAAGGGCCTCACTTCTCTTCTGAGCCTATCTTTCAGTCCCTTGCTGCCATCTTTGAATCTGAGCCTAGAGAAAGAGGTGGCTAGTTGGCTAGATCTTCTTGGGGTGTTGGCATCATAGGATCACATGCGGGTCTGAGCACCAGCGTTCTGTGCAAGGTTCTCAAAAGGATGGGGGGTCATGCTCGTGCTCCTATGGCTCTTCCTAATTGTTAATTCTTGTCGAATTAGCCCAATCAGGGAAATCATCCAAGTTAAACATGGATCGTCCCCAGGTGTTGACTGACAGAAACACACTTGCGATTCCAATGCAGTTCATTATAAATCCTGTTTTTACCTACAGAATAAAAATAGATCAGTCAGAAACTCAGGTCTTGTCTGGGCCCTGTGTTCCTGCATGCTGGACCCCTTTCATTCCCAGACAAAGCCATCCAAGCATCAGTGTTGCTGAAGGAATCCCTGGGAAGGAGTCAGCTCAGGTCGGTTCTCTACATGGCGTTGGGATGTGACTTCAGAGACATGATGTGAGACATCCGCCACTCCTTGTGACCCTCCAGCTCTTTCTGCCACCCAGGTTGCATGCTTTCCTAACTATGATGAGTCATCACCCCAAAGCCCTAGCACAGACTTTATGCTGGGACTCAGAATCAAACTTGCAGCTTGTGGTTTCTGAGATTCATGTGCTTAAAGAAAACTCAGGAGGAAACCCAGAGTGCTCCAGGTAAGGACTGGTCTGACTCCCCAGTTCACCTACTCACTCTTACCCAGTCCAGAGTCACAGAGTTACTCTTCCCCCATCAGAGGTGAAAAAGCCAAACCTGGCTTGAAATGCTCTGCCTGTAACCGTGTTTGCTTCTGAGGCATCATTGACTCCTAAGCAAATGGGCTCCCCATCATACATCCCATCTTCAGACACCCCACAAGCCTCTCTGACTACTGACCCCTCCTGGATGTCTGCAGCGTTCTTGCTGGTTGTGAATTCTGCTGTCATGTGAGGGCTTACTCCCTCCCTCAAGTGTTCACCCAGGACTTCCCTGAGACCCACAAAGGTTTCTCCAGATAGCACCTTTCATGGGACAGAACGGATATGAAATAGCAGATCATTTCAGTAAATAAGAAAGGCTATGCCATAAATGAAAATGTCAGATATGAGTCTGGGTGTTCTGTGGTGTTCTTAGATCACATGAGATCCTCCTGCTATCCTTTCCTTGTGTGTGTGCAGGTGTGCTCGCTCATGCTTGCATGTGTGGGGACCAGACGCTGGTGTTGAGTGTCTTCCTCTATAATTCTCCGCCTTTAAATGATTTTTAGATTTATTTTATGTGTCTGAGTGTTTTGCCTGCATGTATGTATGTGTGCAGTGTGCGTGCCTGATGGCTATAAGCCACTAAGCCACTATGTGGGCATTGGGAACTGGACCTGGGTCCTCTGTAAGAACAGTAAGTGCTCTTAACCACTAAGCCATCTCTCCAACCCTCTGCTTCATGAAGCTGAATTTCACTGATTTGGCTATACCAAGGAGCTGGCCAAGGAGCCCCTGAGATCCTTCTGTTTTCACTGCCCGAGTCCTAGGATTGCAGACATGCACCACCATGCCTGGCTTTTTGTGTGGGCGCTGAGGATCCAAACTCAGGTCCTCGTGCTTGCACAGTGAGCATTTTACCAACTGAGCCATCTCCCCAGCCCCGTGTGCCATCCTCTTGAAACTCACACATCATTCATAAGTAGGACATCCCTGATACCAATAACATCCAACAGGAGCAAGTAAAAGGAGTGGTTACCATGTCAACAACTTTGATGTGTCCATAGGCAAACACCATGGCATTAGGCGGGGTGGCCACAGGCAACATGAAGGCAAGTGATGCACTCATGGTACAGGGAATCATGACATACAGCGGATGGATGCCGATGGAACGAGACTGGAAAGACACACAACATTGCAACTCAGCACAGAACACGCCATACTTGCCCCCTGGGCCATACTTCAGAAGCATTCCCTGAGGCCTGGCTTCGTTCCAACCTTCACAACTGTGTCTGGCTAGTCCCTATGAACTTTGCATTCTCTACATGATAACTACTGACCACAAAAGGCTGAGCTCAGAGACTTCCTCCTTTGGAGGCCTTTCCAGATCCCCTTAATTTAGTACATAGGTTTTACGGGGGGAACACTTGCTGTGAGCCAGAGGCCATACTGGATCTCTAGACTACACTGAGTCTTAAAATGTCCCATGAACCATCTGCTTGCCTTTTCTTACCTGCAATTGCTTCCATGGGATTGCTCTGTATTGGGAACCTGGTACCCATCTCTTTCATTTTACATTTTAAAATTCTACTACATCTATGAGCAGAGTTGGCCTTCATTGCATATTTTGTGAATAAGTAAATAGCATAATTTTAACAGCTATCAGAGGAACTCTTTATCATGTATAGTTCCATGTATAAACACATCTACAGGAATCTCACTGTAATGATTTACCATCAGAACACAGGCAGCTGTCTCAATGGCCGGCAACACAGCAACAGCTGTGTACAAACAGCTGAATGCTCACCGCTGTCACTGGGCATGGCCAGGCAGGAACACAAAGGGCCTTAATGGTGAGCCTCTTCCTTTTTTGAGATTTTTTAAAAAAACTTTATGTAGATGAGTGTGTCTGAACGTATGTGTGTGTACCATGTGCAAGTAGTGCCTGAGGATGCCAGAAGAGGGTGTCGGATCCCCTGGGACTAGAGTTACAGATGGTTGTAAACCACCATGTAGGTGCTGGGAATTGAACTTGGGTCCTCTGGAAGAATAATCAATGCTCCTAACCACTGATCTATCTTTCCAGTCTCAGTAGAAGAGCTTATTTTCAAAAGCCCCAGCTACGTCCTTAGGTCAAAGCCTGCATTTGCCTAGCTGGGGCTGTTTGTGCTCACAGGGTTCACAGGAGATGACAAAGTCAGAGCCTTTGCTGAAGAGAGGAGCATCCCCATTGCGTGCCCAGCACCAAAAGACCCTCCTTCCGCCATTTCTGCTCCCTTTCCTCCCTGTCCTCCTGAGCCTGTCTTCTTCCTCCTCCCCTTCTCCTCTCCAGTCCTCCTGTCTTTCCTCATCCTCTTTTTCCTCCTCTTCCCCTACCTCTCCCTTCTCTACTTCTTAACCCTCACCTGGGCAGCCTGCTTAGGGAAGGACAGTTCCCTCACTTCTATCTTCCCCAGGAATTGAAGAAAAAAAATGTCCAGATTTGGTTTTTGGAACTAAATGACCCAGGCTGCTTGGATGAAAATTGGCCAACTTTGTCACTGGACTCAGATCTTCTGAGAATTTGTCTCTGAGCTTGGACTAACCACAGCTTTTCCCTGTTACTCTCCAGGATGGGCTGTGGTGGCTCCCTTGTTTAGGTTCTCTGTGGGTCATGTATGGTTAGGGGACTGTCAGCACACCTCTAGAATGGGGCTCAGGTCTTCTGGCTTTTCCTGAACTCGCTGAGGTCAGTACTACTTTTAATGAATGACAGATGGAATGTAAAAACATGGCAGCCAATTTCCCAATAGGCTTTGCTTCCTCCTCAGTTCCCAGCCCACAGCTGAACTTGCCTGTAAATACTGGACTCGACCTCCATCAGCCCTTCCTCTGTCACCTCCATTCTCTGTCTCAGATCCCAGTGACCCCTCTTCCTGGGAAATCTTTAGGCATGCCCTCTCCTCCTCTTGCCAGAAAGACCTATCCAGTCCTCCCAGTCTCAAATCCCACATCCCCTGGGCTTCTTTCTGTGGTCTTAGTCAGTGATATCTTCCCTTTTCTCATCATCCTGAAAAATAACTCAGGTAGTTAGATTAACATAGTAGGTGTGGTTGTTGTTGTTGTTGTTGGTGGTGGTGGTGGTGGTGTGTGTGTGTGTGTAACTGGAGATTGAGTCCAGGACCTTGCACACACCAGACAAGTGCTTTACCACTAAACTATATCCCTACTTTGGCTTTTGTTTTTAGGGGTTTTTGTTTTTTGGTTAATTTTTGAAACAGGGTCTCACTAAGTCACTTCGAACCTAAAACTATCCTTCCTCCCTCTCCCAAGCCATCTGGCTCACTGATTCAATGAAGTTTGAGTGCCTCGTCCTTGGGCAGTGGTAAAGAAATTTAAAAAAAAAAAAGAGAGAGAGGACAATGTAGTGAGAGAGGGCTTCAGGACCAGGGTCATCAAGTGTGCACAAGACCACAGCAGAGCTAGGACCACATCTGGGTCTTCAAGCCTGGTAAGGCTTCGGATCCTAATTTTACTGCTTCGCTAGAGACTCAGGAAATGGTCCTGGATTCACAATTTCCCATGAAATCTTCTGCCCTTCTCAGGCAGTTTACTTACCATGGAGGCAAAGATAGGCAGGAACAGGGTAGTGGTAGCCACATTACTTGTGCACTCTGTTATCGTAGCAACAACACAGGACAAGATGAAGGTAATGGCAGCAGGTCTCACTGAGCTCAAGGGCTCCATCTGTCTCGCCATCCACTCAGAGAGCCCAGAGGCCTGGGGAAGCACAAAACGTTATCATTTCGGGGCTCCTGGTTTACAATTCCTCCAGGGTCCAGGGAGCTCAGTCTACCCCATGTCCAATTCTCTTGCACATACATAAGCAATCAGATACATCTCTATAATTTTCATCCTCCTCAATCTTTTGGTTCCTACAATTTTGCTTGTGGCTCAGCTGGTCTATTAGCTAGATTCAAACATCAGGTGTTATCTGAAAGTTCCTGTCCAAATGTCCTGTGAGCACATCAGGCTCAACAGGGCCCAATGTAGGTTCCTCTTCTTAAGTCCAGAATCTGCTTCTTCTTTCTGGGATCCACCTGCCACTGCTGTTGGGAGTCATAGTGGAGGGTTCATGACCTGCTAATTCCTGGTACTCAGGCACAAGTCACCCTAGATGGCTCTTACCTACATTCTCCCCTTAGTCTTCCACATGCTCCAGGCTTGGAAGAATGATCTGGGCTACTGAGGATTTAGCCTTGGCACTCTTGGATGGGATGACAAGAGCAAGAAGCAGATGAGAAGCCAAGGGCAGAGCCTCGGAAATGATCACAGTTATGGGAGAACTGAAGAAGAGCCTGCAGAGGAGGCTGATGAGGGACAACGGAAGAAGGAAGGCAGAAGAAAGAGGTATCCTATAGATCACATGATGGCAAGTGTCAAGGGGAAAGTGGCCAAGTTCAGAGGAGGTGTTAGATGAAGACTGAGAGCCCACTGGTTTTTCTCTAGCCCTGTTGGATTCAGATCGCCACCCCACACTCAGGATGGCTGCTCTCAAGTGTACATCTGAGTCAACTCACTCCTGGCTGTTTTTCTTTGCCTGCTATCCTGAAACCAGAGCCTTAGAATACAAGCTTCTGCTGGCCTCTCCAATCTCACTGCCTCAATCAGGTACCTCTTTCATCTTATGTCACTTCTTCCCAAAAGGCTCTTGTAGATGCACTTAAATCTCTAGACCTTGAAGTCTTCAACAACAGATACAATGCCTCAATGTCCTCTATAACTTCTGTGCCTGTTCTATCACTAGGAACATACTAGGAAATTTTGATAGGTGAGAGAAAATGCCAGATGGAGAAACGAATTAGTGGGTGGAGGAATGGTGGAGAGAGAAGTAACTAGACTGCTGGATTTGTTCATCTGAAACATGTATTAACTTATATAAATATATAATGTATATATCAGGCTGTGGATATCCCCAGCACTAAAGAAATGGCATGCATGTATTCACTGTGCACCAGGCTTTGTCCTAGATGCTAAGCAAACAGCACAATACACAGCAAGTTTATCTGTTACATTATGTTCCTGGATGAATGGGAAGATGGCTGGATGTGTTGAGTGGATGTATACATGGATAGGAAGGAAGGAAGGAAGAATTAAGAAAAAATAAGGAGGAAGGAAAGAAGAAAGGAAGAGTGAATGAGTTGGATGGGATGGATAGAAGGGAAGGAATGGAGAGAAGGGGAGAAAGGGAGGGAGGAAGAGAGAGAGAGGGTGGGATAGATGGATGGGTGATAGCAGCCCCAAGCTAGCTTAGCCCCTTCTGCTCTGGAGATAAACTGCATTTTCCCTTAAAAGCTGATCTTCTTCTATGCTGCTAAGTACTTAGCTAGAGAGAAGTTTTGAAATTCTGAAACCGTGTCAACAAGGAGTTCAGCAAGTGGAGGACCCAAGGGACGTGGTGAGAACACTCAGGAAGATTCGAGTGTCCTCAGCTTCTCCTGCTTCCCTGCTTCCCCCTCAGAACACTGTTCATAGTGACAGCACAGAGTCCCATGCTTAAAGAACATGCAACTCTGTGGTGGGGACAGATAGCCCAGGGATGGGAGGGGTGGATGGTGGCGTTTGCCACCTCTCAGTAGAATTCAAGGGACATTAGAGCTGGACAAATACCTCACATCCTTTTGCCATAGCAAATCCTCCCCCCAAGAGCAGCACTATGTTCCAGGGCACTTTCTCTTGGGTGAACTTCCAATCCAGCAGTGGTGGGGGGTAGAATGGAGTTTTCAATTCTGTGAAGAAAAAGAACACACATGCATTAGAAAGCAAGAGATGTAACCAGAAGAAATAGGCCAATAAAGATAATGGGTACCAGTGCATACCTACAGTTAGCTAAAGTTTGCGATAAAATGTTGTACCTCTTGCCGGAGAGGATTTGGTTATATTCTTGGCTGAGGACATAGTAAGTCAGAACCACCTTTTTGAAAAGCCATTTGGTCATATATTATTAAAAACTGTTAAGTATTTAAGGGCATCCCCATTCTTTTACCATGACAGTAGCACTGCTAAGAATTTAGCCTAAAGAAACACCTTTAAAGAAAAAGCCATATTCAGAATATTTAACTTACAATGAAAAGTTCAGGGCTAGTGAGATGGCTTAGGGAGAATAAAGGTTCTTTTCACCAAACTCGAGCCAACTCCCAGGAGACCTCCACACTTGCACCTTGGTGCTCTCTCTCTCTGTTTCAGTCTCTCTCTCTCTCTCTGTGTGTGTGTGTGTGTGTGTGTGTGTGTGTGTGTGTGTCTGTCTCTCTCTGTGTGTTTCTGTCTCTCTCTGTCTCAGTCTCTCTGTCTCTGTCTCTCAGTCTCTCTGTCTCTTTGTCTCTCATTCTCTCTGTCTCTCTATCTCTGGTTTCTCTCTCTGTCTTGGTCTCTCTCTCTTTCTCTGTCTCTGTCTCTCTGTCTCTTTGTCTCTCTGTCTCTGTCTGTCTCTCTGTGTCTTGGTCTCTCTCTCTGTCTCTCTCTCTCTCTCTCTCTCTCACACACACACACACACACGGAGGTAGAGAGTAAGTTAAAAATTTTAAAGAAAAAAAAGTATCAAAATACTCCACAGCAGGATGGCTACAAGGTCCCTCTATGTGATAAAGTATTGAAGAAGGTCAATTTGGTAGCTGTAGCATAGTGGGAACATTTTCAGTGAAATTCCAAGCCAATAAAAAGCAAAACAGTAAAGGGGCAGTGTTCCAGCTGTGTGTGCTGAGATGCCAACTTTATAGTATCTATGCATATCACAAAAACAGGAAGAAAAATATTGACATCATTATGGAGAATTTGAAATACTTTCTGTGTCTGTTGTGATGTATAAATAAGATTTCAAGTATTGAAATGCAAAAAGAAAATCTACATATCTTGAAAACCTCCATTTCCCTATGTTCAGTAGGATAGAATTCTCTGCCCGCTATATTCAGGGACCATCCCATAGGTTCCCTATGCTCTCAGGAACCCAATCATGATGGCTGTAACGTCAGTGAAAGAAGCCTTACCTTCCTCAGTCTGGCTGCTGAAGTTGAACTTGGGCTTTTGTGAAGGTACAATGAAAAGCAAGATGGCCACAAAGATGGCCACTGTGGCATCAGTGACATAACTATGTAGGGAAGCACACATAGGAACTCAGTGACAGTCATACGACAAATTTGCCCCAACCCACAGTTCTGTGTCTAAATGCTCCTTTAGGGGGAAGTGGGCTGTTAGGTATGAAAACCAGAAGCCCCAAAAGCAAGGTTAGGAGTGGGTGGGAGACTGAGTCTGGCTAGAACCAAGACCCTGAAAAACTTGACTACCAACTTTGGGTGATCACCCCCTCTCCCCACCAGAGTCTCATTCCCTGCCCGCCCCCCATCTGCCTACACTGCTTCATGAGTGAACTTGGTGATTTCCTAACCAGGAGCTTTAGACTTCTGGATTCACTGGAGTCATGGACTCCTTGGCTAAACCGAGTAACCAAGATGGAGTAGCCAGCTGCGGGCAGCCACCTCCTGGCTCACATCTTCTACCTTTGCCAGGATAGTCATTCCTCAACCTTTCTTGTATGCAGTCCCATCAAAGCCAGGGAGAATCCACATGTACTCCCACCCACTAAGCTTGCAAGTAACCTTGCTGCGTCTTAGATAGGTTCTGAAGAAAGATAAGAAAGTAAGATGGCAAAAACCACAGCTCTAAGGGACCTACTCCAGTCCAAGAAACTATCTCGGGGCTCTGGCCACCCTGCTAACCAAGTATTTTTAGTTCAGCCCTCTGAGGGACATGGGGGAGGCACAGAAACAAAGGCATCTGCAACTTTCATCATCAAGATTGATAGAAAAAGAACGAAGCCCACGGAATGTCCCTCTAAAGCCTAGCTCCAGAACATAGCTCCAAGTTGCACCCTCCTGTTGCTGCCTGTTACTGAGAGCAGCGGCATTTAGACAGCAGATCCTAAACTAAGGCCTTCCTTTTCAACGACTTACTTGGTATTTCCATTGACCCAGGCAATGGACAGCCAGCCAGGCATGAAGCCGGGGTCTCGGGAGAACCATAGGATGATGAGCAGAACGAAACAGAAGAGCACATTGCATTCGGCGTAGGTCAAGGGCCCCAGCTTCCTGTACTCCTCCTGCAGCACCTTGTAGGCAACCTTCTCGTTGTTCCTCCTCTTCAGCCCACAGCAGATGCAAGATGCTTTAAGTCTAGACCACGTAAGGATGAGAGGCTAGCAGGGCAGATGGAATGACTAAGGGGCAGCTGAGCTAGAGTCTGGCCTTGCCAACTCACAGCAGAATGCTGGGTCCTGACGGGCCCAGCCCTCCCTTTTTCCCCTGATTTTTATCTGCTTTCCCATCCTCCCAGATCATCTTAGGGAGAGATTGTTGAGAGGGAGAGGCTGAAGACCCAGAGCACAACCCCAGAAACACCTCCAAAGCTGGGGGTGAGGTGGCACAAAGGGGGTGTACCACCATCACAGCCGGGTCACAGGGACAGCAGTGGACGGAAAGGAGAGGTTACAAGGATGAGTGGGAGGATAGTGTTAATGGGGTTCCTCAGCAGAACTGATGGAGCTGTTAGCAGAGGGAAGATTGACTGTGCTCCAGAGTCCCCAGGGAGAAGTCTAGGGGAAGCTTTACAGCCTGCAGGGTCTCACAGCATCCTCACACAATCCCCAAGCTTTCCTCTTCCCACCACAGCCTGGAACTGCCTTCCACAGTGCTGGGATCTCGACCCCATCATGAACAGTTCCAGAAGGTAGGAGAAAGGAGAGGGCCCTGACAGAATTGACCAGACAGGGGTGTAGGTAGAAGTGTAGGATCAAGGACTCAGGAGACCCTCAGACAGGAAGGAAGCCAACCTAGGCTCTACTTTGGGATGGTCCCTTCAGGGTGTTCCGCTGGCAGATGGGCCTGCCAGAGTGGCTTACACGGCCTCCCCTGGGGTGGTGATGACTTGAAGTGGCAGGAAGAAGGGGAATTTTTGGAGAAAGGCAATTGGACTGCATGGAGCAGGTAACTGGGGCCAGTAAATAATAAAAGGCAGGCTCTAGGTTCTGCTCAGTGGGTGTGTTCCACATATGTTCCACCTCTTCCACTTCCGTGCTGTACAACATGCCTCCCCAGGTGTTGTATATGTATATTGGCAATAACTATACTAGCACTTACTACACAGGTTGCTGAGAAGATGATTCATTCATAAATGTTTAGTACTTAAAATAGTGCCTGACATGTGATGTGTCTCTCTTTCTCCTTCCTTCCTTCTTTTGTTTTGTCAGTGCTGATGATGGAACCCAGAGCCTTGTGCCATGCAAGTAAGTACTCTGGGCCCTTGGGATTTTATCTGTTTGTTACATTTATCTGTGTGTGTGTGTGTGTGTGTGCATGTGTGTGTGTGTGTGTGCATGTGTGTGTATGTATGTGCACATGCTACAGCACAAGTATGGAGGACAGAGGACAACTTGTAGGATCAGTTCTCTCTCACCGTGTGAGTATGAGGAATGGAACTCAGATCATCAGGCTTGACAGCAAGTGCCTTTGTCCATTGACCCCCTGGGCCATTGCTGGCCCTGTGTTTTTATCTTTGAGACAAGATCTAACTATGTAGTCCAGGCTAGTCTGGAACTCACAATTCTCCTACATCAGATTCCTGAAGGCCTGGATTACAGGCTTGACCACTACACCTGATAGTCTGTTTAATTCCTTTGCTTCATGAGGCAACACGGATGTCAACCTGCAGCAGGTTCAAGGGACCCTCTGGATCAGCCCACTGGATGGATCTGAGTGAAGAGGGCTGCTGTCAGTGCTTCCCTTTGGAGGTGGGGGGGTCTGGACACAGGGGAGGGGTTGGTTGTAGGGGAATCCTGCTCGATGCTAGTAAGTGATGTTGTAATTGCTCTGAATGGTGTAGCAATTTTAAAATGTAATTTTGTGAAAATGGTTCCTCTTTCAGAAGAAAATAGATTTTTTTCAAATGCCCTATTTCCCCAATGAAGTCACAGGTCCGTAGGCCTTTTGTCCTTTCTACCAAGTCTCCTCTGTGGAGTCAGAGATATCTATATTTTTCTGGGTTCAAGCTCCTTGGTGGTTCCTCACTTTCTTCCCTTCAAGGGTGACATAGTCACCTTCGTGCCACTGGTAAATTTATGTCCTTTAAAACAACAACTTAGCTAGGCACAGGGGGAAGCAGAGGCAGGCAGATCTCCAGGACAGCCAGGGCTGCACAGAGAAACCCTGTGTTGGGGGTGGGGGCATAGCTATTTGTCAGTCTCATGTCATAGTTTCCATCCAAAGTCTGGCTGCATCAGAGGTGACTCTGGGTTAACTTGACAGTGCTGGGAATAGGAAGGTAAACTTTCCAGGCTTGGCACATTGCTGAGAACACCACAGGCATGCAGTGAAGGTCTGAGCTTAGACTAACTCGGACTGTGTAAAGAGGACTACTCGACCCATGTGGCCAAGGTAATGTGTCCAGCTGTGCTGGCTTGGCATGTGAGACAGCCTTCTCTTTCAATTACCTTAACCTACATAGGTGGCACACCTGTTCTTGCTCCCTGAGCCAGGAGACATGTAGGAATCAGAGGGGCCCTGGTTCACAGCCAAGGGAAGAGGTGGCACTGGAGCATGAGGACAGGTGTGAAAGCATAGGACTGTGATACACAGTGGTGGCTCTCGGAGGAACAGAAGAGAGGGAAAGCCGGGAAAGGGGCAGCCCTTGAGCTGGCTTTCAGTGCTGGGGAGGTGAGCAGGCAAAAGGTAGGAAGTCTCCCTCTGGGCTGAAGGAACAACACATGCCAAGGTCCAGCAAGCCTCCAGACATGATGAGTATGCAAGAGCAAGCCAGCAGGTCAGGCTGGAGAAACGGTGCCTGGTGGAAGAACTTTGCAGACTGACCCAGGACTGAGGGCTTGGTACAGGGGTCTGGCACCCTCAGATGCTAGCCTGAGAGCAGCCCACACTTACTTGGATCTCATGTAAAAGCACTGGAGCCACAGCCAGGCCAGCACCAGCATCATCAGCATGTTGGGGAAGGCAAATCCAAACCAAGATGCAAAATTCATGACATCTTTACTGTCAGGAAACAATCTGAAAGGAGAAACGCTGGTCTGTATCTCCATGGCCATGCTGAGCTGTGGGGAGCAGGTCAGGCAGATGAACCCTGAGAGATGGATGGGTCTGACCCATGTAAGCCTGGGGTTCTTCATTGTTTGGGACCCCAGAACATGGACTCAGCAGGAGATAAGACTGAAGAATGAATGACTAGGGACACTTCTGTGGGTACAGACCCTGCTGAATGTCTCATGGAAGCACAGCCCAAGTCCCTGGAAAAGCACACCTTTGCCACTCATGCACATGATCTGGCTGACAGCTCCAGGGAGCACACCGAGGCCTCTGAAACCTCACTCTATGTGTTTCTGCGGGGACTTCCCTGTCGACAGCAAATATTAAACATTCCCCACTCCCTGCCTTCCTCCCAACCCAGGCTCTGCCTCCCTAAGCTCTCTTCTAGCCTGATTAGCTAGAACTTGCCCCACTCAGGCCGGGCAGGCTGGCTTTTTGTTTGTTTGTTTTAGTAGAATTTAAGGGAAAGTCCTAGACCTGTGATCACAGAAAAGACTCTAGTTATTGATTCTCAAGTTTTTGACTTGGCGGTCCAGCTGCTGCCCTGTCTGCCACTCTCTCCTTCACACCTCAGTTCCAGTGCCAGCTGCCCTCCCAGCCCCTGTCCAGAGCTCTTGTCCACACAAAAGAGGCACCTCCTCCTTTTTTTTCCTTACCGTTATAATTTCTACATACTTCAATTAACACATTTATTTGCCAGCTGCCTGAAGATCCCTGTAGCTGACACCCCCAGCAGACCACGAAAAGCCTATGATGGAGCCCAGACTTCTTTCCCCTCCATGATCTTCCAAGCCCACCCTGCACAAGGCATAGCCCACACATAGGATCTTCACAGCTTATGTCCCTTTGCAGTCAAAGACGGACACTTCTAGTCTACTCTTGTAGCGCATCTGAGGTCTCAGGGGGATACTCGGTTAATGGTACTATGGTGAAGGAGACTGCAAAGCAATAGGTGGCCCAGCCCCGACTCTCTGTGCCATCTGTAGACCCTGAAGATCACAGGACCCTGGCCATTATCAGCCAATGTTAGTGATCTGGGAGGGGCTTTTTTGGAGCTGTCCGCTCTCTGTGAATTCAACTCACTGCCATTTCTTAAGATGTTAGCTCGGAGTCCAGATCACATGCCCTGTCTGAGACAGAAGCCCTGAGTCATTTAAAGAAGTTGGATTTGTCCCATGGCAGAAAGCAGCCTTGCCTGTGAACTCCAGGATGTCAGGTCTCCATTGCCTGGGAAGACTCTTAGTGGGTGTAGGAATGTGGAGACACGGAGACTATATGAGTTCATCCTCCCACCCTACTAGACTGATGGCTCCAGGGCCAAGACAGGAGGAAAAGAGAGCTAAGTAAGCACCTCCAGCCCCAGAAACCCATGGTGATGTCTCCTGAAGGCACAGTCATGACTCACTCCTGCATCTGGCCCAGGAGCACCACGTTGGGTCCCGTCCCGGTCAAGGTGGCCGTACCCCCAATGCTGGCTGCATAGCACACACATAGGTTCATAGCCTTGTACATGTTCTTTGTTTCTTCATCCTCCTGCTTCTGCACACTGAGGTCTTCAAATATCACCTGGTTTCCTAAGGTGGACATGGGGGTTAACCAAGTTGGTTTTTAGAGCCACCCAGCCATCTGAAGCTCTTTACTCTGCTATTCATGTGAAGTCAGGCGGGCACCTGGCCAGGTGCACATGTATTCCTCAGCTCCAGCTCCCAAATCACAGTCAGGTCCCATCTGCCTTTCCACAGTCCCTTCGCATGGCTTCCCTAGGTACCTTAGTACCTCCATGTACTTGCCAATCCCAGAAACTTAAGGCATGTATTTCTATCTCCTGGATCCTTCCTGTTTGCTGCTCAAGACACTCCCTGCATCCAAGGGTGTCTTAGTCTATCTTTGAGGCCTCTCCTCCTAGTGAGGTCCTCCCTCTCTGAGCTGCCATGCCGTCCAGCCTGCCTAAAGCTTCTCCTTGAGCAGATGACTCGGGTGAGTGTGCCCACTTAGGTTATCCCACGGAGCTCCACAAGAGTCAGTGGTCAGAGTGTGCCTGTTCGCTCTCATGTTGCCAGGACCTCACCCAGGGCCTAGAAACCAGGCAGTAGCCACAGTTCCTGAGCTGCTACCGTGCAGAGTCCTGGGGAAGAATAGGCAGAGAGTGAAGCAGATCCTATCCTGCGTCTTCTAAGCTGAAAATCTGTAGGAGTGGAGCCAGGGGTGACCTGCTCAAGGAGAGCCAAGAAGAGAGCCCCAATGAAAATAAGAGTAGGAAGGATGAAGAGCATTGATCATGCGCTCAGAGATTCCTGAAGGAATTATCAATGGATAGTCAATCTCTTTCTCGTGGCACCAGTTAGGATCTCTGGTTAAATAACAGTGTTCTAAGCTTGAGTAAAGGATCTTCCTTTTATGTGATAACCAAAACCCAAATACTAATACGCAAACTATCTCCCTATTTCTTCCCTTGATGCGTGTTAAAGGAAAGGCATAGGGAGACTGAGAGGAGGTAGGTAACCATAGCATCTGGTAACAATAAGAAAGGCCATGGTGGCGGTAACTAAGCCAGTGTGTACCTGGAAACTCGCCGGCCTTGTCCTTGTCAGACAGCTCCAGTGTCCCCTGGCAGGCATCCACAGCGACATTTGTGGCTACCATTTGCTCCAGCATGGCCTCCACAATGGGAATCATCATGGCTGTGGTGGCAGTGTTGCTGATCCACATGGACAGGAAGGCCGTGACGGACATAAAGCCCAGCATCAGCCTGCAGAGGAGGGGCAGAGAAGAAAGCCAGAGTCCCTTGTGCCCTACCCACCGCATCCCAGAGCACAACTAAGAGCTGGAGCCACCCTTCCTGCCAACTCCAGACCAGGTGCTCCAACATGCGGTGGCAGTTTGAGTGGCTCTCTTCTCCCCCTTGTCTTTCTTCTTCCCTTCCCTCCTTATTCGTGACAGCTAGTTTTCATTGTCAGCTTGACTGGGTGAAGGAATGCCTAGTCAAGTACACTTCTGAATGTGATTCTGAAGGACAGACCGTGAGATCATGAGGGCTCAGGCGTAATGAATAGAGTAAACCCTCAATGGATTTATAATGTGATGGCATCATTGGGAGGTAGTGGAGCCCATGACCTAGC
The DNA here is from genome assembly GCA_028555095.1 of Dicrostonyx torquatus. NCBI lineage: Eukaryota > Metazoa > Chordata > Mammalia > Rodentia > Cricetidae > Dicrostonyx > Dicrostonyx torquatus. Next base: position 1,252,621 of record JAQHUG010000322.1, on the reverse strand, counting down.
CAGCCATGTGGTCGGAGCCCAGTCAATGATGCAGACATGAGTTTCATCATTTGGAGAAGTCCTTAAGTCCAGTAAGAAAGTGATCAGCTACTCCCATATCATTTGTGTCCCTACAAACTGCAGGGCATATGGTGGATAAAGAAGAATTGGGGGTGAGGTGGATTTGATAAAAACACATTATATGCACATATGAAGTTCTCAAATAATAAAAAAGAGGTGGGATATAATTGGAAGAAGTATTCATTGGGGCTTGTCCTGGTGGTGTACCTTGCCAGAACCTCTGGCTCCTGGTTCCCTCTCTTGCTTCCTGTCTGATGTAGGGGAATTTCTGTTATCACACACTTCTGCCGCCATGATATTCTGCTCAGGTATAGAAGACCACAGACTAGTCACCATCCAAAGCTAAAAGCTTAAGTACATCTTTCTTGCTTTAAGTTCTTCCTTTTAGGAATTTGGTCACAGACATGAGAAAAATAACTATAGATTCCCGACTACCTCTCTTCTCACAGACATTGCTGAAGACTATACTGCTGGCCATGGAGTCAGAAGGAGGTCTCAAACTCAGCTTCCATTCTAGCAAACTCCCAGTTAGCAGGGAAGTTTGCCTTAGCAAGACCCAGGGTGTGGTAGAGCAGCCCCACATGAAGGGAGAGTAGCTTTCTACATAGTTCTAGAAGATTCCCACTGTCTTACATGGAGCCTCTCCCCTCCTAAATCGCAAAGATCAAAGCAGAATCATTCTGCCTGACCCAGAGACCAACCCTCTCCCTTCCCCTTGCATGTTCGACTCTGTCACACTCCACTCTCCAGGGGCCCCTGTAGAGAGCCATGTGGCCAGGTAAAGAAGGTGTACTTACCGTGAGGGCTTGGTCCCCACGTAGAGCAGCATTCTCAGGGCAATTCTCTTGTGAAGTTTCCAGCGCTCCACAGCCGAGGCCACAATGAGGCTGCCCAGGAACAGCATGTTGGTGTCCTTCATGTACTGGACACACACCTGGAGGGTGGCAAGGGTGTCCCGTCAGGGTGATTCCTAGTCACATACTACTTCAGTCCAAAGCTGCTACCCAAGTCATCTAGACAGCCAAGCAAGTCAGATGGCGATTTTAAAGGTAGTGTGGGGTGGTCTGTCTGCATACTTGTCCTCGAGGGATCCACCACTGGACCTCTAGGCCGTGGGAGTTCAGAGGGGCTCAGAGAAGGAGGCGGGTACAGGGGAGGACCGCGAGCCGCCAATCCTTGTTCAGCTTACTCACCTGCTTGGAGTCCAGTATCTTCAAAAGGGGGAAGAGCAAGACAGGCATGAGGGAGGTGACGGCCACTGGGATGACATCGGTGCACCAGTAGATGGCCATGAGGATGATGACATAGGCACACCTGACAAACTGAAGAGACAGTTCTGAGGCCCAGAAGGTTCCACTCTGCATCTCAGCTTCATAGGAGGCAGGAGACGTGCTGCCTGTATGGTGGAGAAGCCTTGGTCCCAGGCAGCGTGGCTCGCCAAGGCTCAGGACAGACAGGGCAAGTCAGGCTGTCCCTACGTCCAACCTGTCCCTGACTCCCTCTTTCCTGCTGTGTAGTCTGAGCACCACAATAAAGTGAACAAATGTTTTCAGAGGAAGATTGCACCCCATAAATGGCCCAGGACACCTCTCTATCCAATGAAGCAGTGTTCCCCAGGCCCATGCATTGACATTTGGGGGGAGGGGAACAAGTCCTCAGTGTGTGTACAGGGGCTGTTCTCTAAACAGTGGTATATTTAGCATCACCTTGTTCTTCATCCAATAGACAGTGGTAGCATTCTCTATAGAGATCGAAAAGCTATCTCCATAATCTACACACTTCCTGCTGTGGGCAGGAGAGACGGTTGAAGGACTTCAGGGACTGTCATCCCAAAGGTGCCCCGAAATGATGATTATTTTAAACTAACAGAAGGTAGGAGACAACAGATTCTGGATGAGATTCTACTCTGAAACTGTCCGTCTGCTTAAAGTCGGGCTCAGCCAGTAAGAAGCAGCCGTCTCCGATCCCTTCTCTGAGTCTTCATTAACTAACTCACAAGGCAGTAAAGAAGATAAGTCTGAGCAGGGCATGGTGGTGCATGCCTGTAATTCCAGCATCTAGAAGCTGAGGTAGAAGAACCTTTGTAAGTCTGAGGTCAGTTTGGTTTATATAGGGAGCTGCAGGACATCTTGAACTACAAAACAAGACTAAACAATAACAACAAAAAGCCACAAGTCACATAAAAGCCAAAAACCGCCAAATCTGTCACCATACTTTAGGGACACTTGTCATGTTCCATTGCCCTCGATCTTGGGCACTATTTCATTGTCTATTCTGTGGGACCCAATGGACTTGTCCCTGGCCACTATTTGTTTCTTTTCTTTTCTTTTCTTTCTTCTTCTTTTTTTTTTTTTGGTTTTTCAAGATAGGGTTTCCCTGTGGCTTTGGGGCCTGTCCTCTTGTAGACCAGGCTGGTCTCGAACTCACAGAGTTCTGCCTGCCTCTGCTTCCCGAGTGCTGGGATTAAAGGCGTGTGCCACCACCGCCCGGCCCACTATTTGTTTCTTTAAACTAACAGGATTACCCTAAATATCACTACCCTAAGACCTCCTACAGTCCCATGGTTCCCCTCCCCTTTGGAACAGGGTAGGTGAGCTTCGAAGTTGCTATGGGCTTGTGGGGAGGGATTCATCTCCTGTGGGTAACAAATCTGTAGATCTTTCTCATTTATCAGTCTGTGGTCAGAGAGCCAAGAGGGGCATTCTCTTTCTCCCTCATAGGATAGATACTGGTTGAAAGTCATTGGGGTGAGCTCCAGGTATGGGTGGTAGTGGGGGTTCCTTCTGGGCATGGGTAATAAAACGGTATGTTGCAGAGAAATTTTAAGTAATAATGCTGAAAGCTGGCCTGCGTTGTCATGGTATAGCAATTCTAAACAATGTCATTCACAAGTCTCCTCCCCTCTTCCAATCCTGGTTCCTCTTTGAGCTCATTTCCCATCCTTATCTGTAAATTACAGAGTGTGTGACACCCAGAAACTCCTTTATTCTCTGAATTCAGACTGTAGATGTCCTATGACTGTTTTCACTGCCCCTCGAAGAGGATGAAACCCAAGGCTGACTGCCTCATCTCCACCCACTAGCAGGAAATCAAGGAGATGTCTCATCCCTGAATAATCCATCAACCCACTTGACACACCCTAATCTAGATTCTCACAATGTCAGAGAAGCGTGCAGAATAGGAAAGAGAAGTTGGAAAAGTTGGAGGGTGGCCATGCAGAAGAGAAAGCTCAGACAGAAAAGTGCTTCCCATGCAAGCATGAGGACCTGAACTTGATCCCTAGAACAAATCAAAACCCCAGTGGTGTCACACATGTGTACCAGCACTAAGAATGTGGAGACAGATCAGCCTAGCCTATATGGCCAAATCCAGGCCTCTGAGGATCCTGTCTCAAGAAGCTAAATAGATAGCAGCTGAGGAAACAAAACCTGATGCTGATCTCTGACCTCCAAATACACACACACACACACACACACACACACACAAAACATAAATGTCTAGGGAGGAAGTAATAACCTTAGGGAAAATGATGAATTCTAAGTAAATTTACTGCACTTCCCTGCTCCTGAGAAGGTATCTGGAAAAGCAACAGAACTGAGATGGAGGTAGGCACTGGGGTTTAAAAGCCAGCGCTTAGCACAGAGCTTAGCTCACAGAGGGGTTCAAGAGACACCCCATGCACAGTGGAATCAGCCAGGGCTGACAGTTCATCTGACAGCACACACATCAGTCAGTAAGCGGCGTGCTCTTATCCCTGTGCCCTTAGGTGATTGACATCGTTATTGTCTACTAAGGCAAAGTGATGTGGCTATGATACTATTATGTGATATAATCTGATTGAGCCACAATTGTAGTCCAGTGTTGAATAAAATGCCCTGATACTGTTCATTACATATTGCATAATGAAAATGAAGTAGGCAAAACTCCCCCCCCGTGTGTGTGTGTTTGTGTGTGCACACACATGAGCGTGTAAAACAAGAGATCAATTGATTGGTATTTGGAGAGCTGTCCATCAAGACATTAATAATAGGGCAATCAGGGCACCTTATTTTACTTTATACTTGTGAAAATAAGAGTTTCTTACAAGTTTAACAAAATAAGTGATTAAACTTGTCACCAGTTTTTTTTTTTTTAATGAGTATTAAAAGCAGAGGAGAACCTCAGAAAAAGGGTAGGAAAAGTGGATGAGAGAGGAGGCCCAGAAAGGAGCAAGGCAGAAGAGAAGGAGAAGATCACTTGGAGAGGGACCATGAGCCAGAGGGCAGCGTGTTTTGGGAGTCATCATCCGGTTGGGACGATGGTGCTCAGGCTGCCCCTGGGGTGGGGTCTGGCTGCCTTTCTCTCACTCCTGTGAGTGCTGTGTATCTCTGGGCTTTCTTGCACAATAAAAGTAACATAGCGATTGGGGGCAGGGTGCTCTTTGGTGGTGATCTAAACAGTGGCACAGAGGGAGAAAACAGAAAGCCCAGGGCCCAGACTCTCAGTACCTAATCCAGTTTGAGGGAAGGTGCTGGGGAGACAGCTTTTGGAAGAAACTTCACTATGATCTCCAAGTCTTTATTCCGAGGGCATATACACATACACCGCAGTTGGGAACCTGACTCCACTTTTTATATTCTCTCTCTCTCTCTCTCTCTCTCTCTCTCTCTCTCTCTCTCTCTCTCCTCTCCTCTCCCCCCGTACATGTTACATGTATGTGCCAGGGATAAAGTGGTGTCCTAGTTATACTTTTCCTCTACCAGGAAGGTCAACCAAGCTACTATAATTATTCCAGGGAACATCAGTCCCCACCAACAGAGCTAAAATCACAGCCTTCTGGCCTGGCTGCCTCCCACAGACAAGAACAGTCCCAAATCCTTGCGGATGATCACTCACAGTATGACTACCGAAGAGCCATCACTGTTGACCTGCTCTCCTTGGCTCGTGTGGAGACTGCACAACACGTTCCCTTCCCCATCCTAGGAACCAGAACGATCCCCATTTACTCTCAAAGTGTCTGAATCCAATCACCTCTTTGTACCACCCATCAGAGCACCCAGACCCAGAGAGCACGGGGTCTTAGTGAAAGCACAGGTAAAGTGAATAGTGCAGGCATCTGAGTGCACGCCTCTCCTCTCAGAACATCCCTTGAAGAGTCCCACTGTTTCCCAAACCTGCCTGTGGAGGGGAAGCAGGATCCGAGCAAGGTTTCCTGTCTGGGCTGAGAGTGAAAGGGCTTAAAGAAGGGATGGAGGAAGAAGCAGCCAGCAGCCACAAAAGGCTTCAAAGAGCTCTGGGCTCGCCAAACTGGCTGCACACAGCCTAAGAGAGTCGGGCCAGGGCTCCCGCCCCTTCTCTGCCCTGCAGCCAAGGCCATTCATTCTCTCCCTTCCTCCCAGGAGCATTAGGAGGCCAGGGCATGGGACGCAGCTTCCCTGCAACCCAGTGCCATGCCACCCAAGGCGTGAGCTCTGGGAACGTGTCCCGCCTCCTGCCACAGCCACAGCAGGCACTGGGCAGTGGAGACCAAGCCCGACCTGCCTTTCAGGCTGCAGCAGGATTTGGACTCTGAGTGGCTTCCTTGGTTTCAGAGCTGGAAAGAAATAGAAATCATGGATGGGGAAACTGAGCCTCAAAAATCAGGACCATAATGTGGCAGAGGCAGGACCACACAGGTGATGCTACTTTTGTAGGTCCCTGACTGAAGGCATCTACAGCTGATGAATGTCTGTTCCCTAGAGAAGAGACAGACAGGGAAGTCCAGTCCTCTGAGCCCCTGCTGGCTCGAGCATCATCTTTGTGCTGGAATAGCGCTGGTTGTACATTCTTGGGGGGGAAGATTCTGAATCAGAGGCTAAGCCTGTGGCGGGTTCTGTGTGGTTCAGATCTTTCCTAACTTCCAGGTCTCCGTGTTTGCTCAAAAGGTTCTTGTGCCCTGCAATCGGTGCACTCTAGGATGTGTTCACCTTCGTCCCTCAGATACTTTGCAGGGCACCTCCCATCTGGTGCCTGAAGCATCTGAGCACGCACCCCAGGGGAGCTTGTCCCCGCGCGGGGGAATCCGTGCGTTCCAGCTCAGCATTCCCGGGTTCTGTGCCCGTTATTGCACTGGGCACCCGGGTTCCGCCGGGCTGCCCAGACACGCAACTGACCTTGTCAGGTACCAGAATGATGAGTGGAAGCAGCAGGATCGGGGTGAAGAACAAAATCACGAAGGACTTGAACTTGGTCACATAAGTCTTCGCCGAAGCCATCGCGCGGAAGGGAAGCAGACTGACGGGAGAGAAGATTGAGAGGCAGCTAGAAGCTCCGCGAGCTTTAAAGGGGGCCGCGCGGTCCCACCGGACTGGGGGCGGCTACAACTCCGCCCCCCATGGCGGGCCCTCCCAGCGGTCCCGGGGCGGAGCCACCCCTCGGGGTCTGTGGGGAGCGTCTAACCCGGGACTCTGCCACCCCGTGGCGGAAAGAGGCGTCTGCAGAGTCCAATGTTTGGCAGCAGCCCTCTGTGGAAGAACTGGACCCTGGCACCTCACTGCTCGCCGAGCCCTTTGGCGCTGCTCTGGACGCGGGCACTACGTAGGGTGTGCAGGCCATTCTGCCAGCTTAAGCGTGAGGACCATTTCTGTACCAGCACCTGCTCTCTCCTGGGCTCCGAAGGGTCCTAGATGAAAAGCTCCACTGGCCTGTAGGTTTCTCAGGCTTCTCTCTCCAAAGCTCTCTCCTTCTCATCCCGATCCCGGAGGGGTGTCTCTTAGAGGCGGTGGCTGAGCCCTGCGCCACCGCGGTCCCCTCACCCCTAGGATCCTCTGGCTTCCCCCTTGCGTTAGCCCTACTGTAGACACAGAACCCATTTCACTCCTCGTGCCCTCTCCCACCCAGCGCACCATGGGCGCTCTACAGGTACCGCTAAAGAAGGCGGTCACTGTCCTCGCAGTCCGAACGACTTTCGCCCTCCAGCGGACGCGCGTGCGCAGTCGGTGGGCTCAGCTCTAGGAGCCAGCAGCTGCTGCTGACCACGCGAGAAACACCTAGCTAGTGCCATTTTATGGAGGGAGGTGGGGTAAAAAAAGAAGGAACATAACCCTGCCAACTCGAGAAAAGCGTTCATTCATTTGTTCGTTGTTCATTCATCCTGTCCTCAATAGAGCTGTGCTTAGTACCTGGTGTGCTAAATCCTGTTTGGGACACCAAGACAGGAGGATGCAAAGACGTTGGCACCTCAGTGACTTCTTCCTCTCTTCTCTTCTGCCTGCCTTTCATTCTCAACTTCTTTGGGGAAGTCTTACCTATGCACCACAGGCTGCTTCTTAGACATTACACGACACATGGCTGAGCCCAGATTCCTGTACAGTAAGCTCTCAACTCCGATCCAAATGCTCCTTTGTTACTGACATTGTTAGAGTGTTTAGGCCTAGAATAACTGCCTCCGTTCTAATCATGGAAGCCATCAATATACTCTAAATCATACAGAGACCAACTGTTACCACAGCGTTTAGTCTGCATTAGATGTTGTAAGCAATCTGGGGGTAAACTAAAGAATAGGTTATATGCAATTACTACGTATTGTATGAGAAGACCCAACCTTTCATCCCACTTCTCCATCCCCAACCCTGCCACCACCACCAGGAAAGGACTATGGTATTTCCCACCTTTCTCAGCCTGTGTATGTCCGAAGCCCTAAACCTCAGCACATGCTTGTGTCAAAATCTTGACTCTATCCTGTGACGTGTCACCATTCTCTCAAGTCTGCAACCACATTCTTCAGGCCCTCCCTTACTCTCTCTCTCTTTCATTTTCTATTTTCATTTTCCTGGGCCCCACCCTCTTCCCCTCAGAGTACTTAACACTAGATTTCTTGCTTTTTTGTTTCAAGATTTTATGTATTTGTATGCATGTGTGCATGTGTACCATCTGTATGCTTGAAGACACCAGAGTCAGAAGAGGGTGTCAGAGCCCCTGAAACGGTGGTTATGGATGGTTGGGAGCCACCGTGTGGGTGCTGGGAACTGAACCCAGGTCTTCTGCAAGAGCAACAAGTGCTTCTCTTAACCACCGAGCCATTTCTCTAACCCCTGGGAGGTTTTATTTATCACTATGGGCCCACTCAACAGCCTTTACTGAGCTTTGGATGTGCGCTCAACACTTTCTCTCTGGTATATATAAAGCAAGTCAGCCACTCTGTTATAATTCAAGTGCTTTAAAGAGGGTATAATTTGTGCTCTGCAGTAAGATCCCTGAATTCTTATTAATTCCCTGTGTTGTCTTAGTGTTGTGTCTGCGGGTTCCATTCCGATTAATCTTCTCACAAGTAGAAAGAATCTTACCAACTTTGATTTCCAGTAGCTGTTTGGAGACCATGAGTGAATGTTCTGAGTAATCAACAATCAATAGTATTGGCTCTTGCAATTCTATGTGACACACTGTGGGTGCCCTTGGACAAAAGATCCTCCAAGCATTTCTAAGGCTTTACAGAGGAGGTGGCATTTGAGTGGAGCCATCAAGACAAAGAATTTGCCAGACATTGTGGGAGTCAGTAAAAACCACCACCAAGCAACCTCTCATGCATGGGGTTTAGATTTAAATTCTATATGTATGTGTGTATTTGCATATGGGGGGTCATGAGACAAGAAAGATCAAAATAAACTTCAAAAGGGAATTGCTGAAAAATATCCCAAGATCATCCAGGAATGCCAGAAACTACAGTGTCATAACAAAAACAAATTGTTGAAGAGTTTATACCAAGTACATGGGCAGGAAAACTACACATTCTAGAAATATCCATTCTCAACCTATAAATTCAATTCCAATTGAAATCCTTATAAGATTGTGCGTGTGTGTGTGTGTGTGTGTGTGTGTACCCATCATGCACACCAGAGTTAAACCTTGGGTATCATTCTTCAGGAGCCATTCACCTAGTTTTTTGAAAGGTTTCTTTCTGGCCAGGAACTTACCCAGTAGGCTAGGCTGCCTGGTCAGAAAGCCCCAGGGCTATGCCTGTCTCCATCTCTACCACATCTGGGTAAGTGGGTGCTGTGGAGCAAACTCAGGTCCTTACGCTTGCATAGTAAATGCTTTACTGAGCCATCTCCCCATCACCCATCCATGGATGTACTTTACAGAGTGATCTCCCCATCACCTCCATCCAGGGATGTACTTTACTGAGCCATCTCCCCATCACCCCCATCCAGGGATGTACTTTACTGAGCCATCTCCCCATCACCCCCATCCAGGGATGTACTTTACTGAGCCATCTCCCCATCACCCCCATCCATGGATGTACTTACTGAGCCATCTCCCCATCACCCATCCATGGATGTACTTTACAGATCTCCCCATCACCCCCATCCAGGGATGTACTTTACAGAGTGATCTCCCTTGCACCCCTCATCCTCCCACAAGGGACTTTTTAATCATAATATTTAGGCAGAATAGAAAGTAGCCAAGAATAAAGATAATTTTAGAAAGCAGTGAATTTTATAGACATCTGTCTGAATCCTTTCACACAATTTTAATCTTAAAACTGTATTAGAAGTCAACTGTTATTACAAGAGCTTTGAAGTATTTCATTAGTAGTACAGAAAAATTGGGGGGCTTTATCAGATTTCAAGAATTGCAAAATTATAATAGCTGGTATATTCACTAACTATTATAAATGAAAAGACAAAACCAGAAGAGTATGAATGTAATGGACTCATACGTCCATGGAAATGACAACAGAATAAAGATCGCAGGGATAGTCTATGTCTCCATTCAACTGTTGGATTTACTAGGTTTTTAGCAATACCGACATTTTTTTCCTTCACAAGATATACTAAGCTCTGACCTCCAATAAGGTAACTTCTGAGTTTTTTTTTTCATCATGAGTCCTAAGTATTCCCAGAAGCTGAGCATAACCATCATATATGAATGCACCTCCATTTACCAAAGGGATGCTCCATATTCATTCTGTCTCACAAATAAATCTGGCTGCCTAATTACATTGCATACCGATAAATGCAGAAATAAAATGAGTATCGTGACAAATTATAAAGTGCATAAACTACATTGCATTCTGTAATCTTGATGGCAGTGGTATAGCCACCTCAGTAACCTTGCCTCCTGTATTAGTTCTGTATTTTCTTAATGTCTTTTTAAAGATATATTTATTTTAAATTCTGTGTATGTGTGGAGGTATGTATTTTGCAAATGAGTGCAGTGCCTGAGGAGGCCAGACGGAGCTGACAGGTCCCCCTGGAACTGGAACTACAAATGGTTGTGAGGTACCTGAAGTGGGTGGGAATTGAACTTGGATTCTCTGAAGAATAGTGAGCATTCTTAACTGCCAAACCATCTCTCCAGACCCTCACTCTTAACTTTTTAAAAATAATAACCCTTGCTGGATGGTGGTGCACACCTTTAATCCCAGCAGTCAGGAGGCAGAGGCAAGCAGATCTCTGTGAGTTTGAGGACAACCTGGTCTGCAGAGTGAATTCCAGGACAGGCTCCAAAGCTGCACAGAGAAATCCTGTCTTGAGAAAACAAAACAAAACAAAAAAACCCACAAAATATTGAACTCACAAATTTTTAACTGAAAGTAATGTTCATGATACATGTATAATTGCTCAGAAATATTTAGTTGATAATGGTTATACAGTATGATAATTTTCACCCCTGGATCATTTCATTCAATTTTAATCTTAAAACTATGCTAACAGAAGTCTGCAATTCGTGCAATAACTTTAGAATGAAGTGTTTCGTCTATTTGGCATCAGCTATAATGTGTAATTTTTACTCTACGGTCAAAAAAATCAACACTAAATTTTTGAAAATGCACCAGTCAAAGGGTGAATTTCTTAACAAACCAGGGATGGTAAAGAAAATAGGGATGAGAATGCTCTTGGGCACAGTAAGGCCCAAGGCTGATGCAACTTCTCCAAAGGCAATCTCCAGACTAGAAATACATCCAGCAAAAGCTTTCAACTCCACAAAATACTAAAACACAAGCAAACTAAACACCAACACTCTGCCATCTCACTGACAAAATCGCTGGCTTATAAGCCATCTGCTGAAAGCATCAAATGACGAAACTGCCTCTGAACTATACCCATTGATTTTACACGGGGAGAGTTCAGAGTATTAACAGAGCTAAGAAAGCCTAACGCTTCCACATGGCAATCAAAGTCTTCTTTGGGAAACCTTACAAATTAACATGAGGAACTGTATTAAAGGGTTGCACCCACCATAGGAAGGCTGAGAACCACTGTGCTAGAGTGGAGGAAGCCCTGAGTAAGTGAAGTCCTGAGTGAATGTGTGCTGCTGACAGGGGACGGCCACATTAAAGGACTACAGCCTTAGTCTGTGAAGGAATGGCAAAATGCCACACCCACCCTGAGATGAGGTTCAGAGAAATGGCAAAGCCTTTCTCTGGGGTCCAAGTGCGGGTGTTGATAATGTGAGCAGAAAATGTTCGCCATAGCTTTCTGACCCAGACGCCTGTGACCTGAATGAAATCTGCTTCCCTCCGAGGCTGCTCCTACCCAGTTCACCTAAACCTGTCTCCGCGATCCAGAAATGCTGCCTCCTTGTGTATAGCCCTGCCACCTCATCCAGCTATAGCCAATAACCCCGCCTCTCTCTTCAAGTTTATATAAGCATGCTGAATTTCCACCAGAGAACCCAGTCCACCTAACCCCAGCTCTTCTGGGTGTCCCTGTGACTCTTTTCTTTATTCTCTCACAGCCCCAGTCATGTCTGTCCCTTGAACCCTGCAGGATTCAGCAGAGGAAAGCGTAAGGTAGACGTGCTCAGGTATAGGAGTGAGCAAAGACTTTCCGAGAAGAACTCCAACCGCTCAGGAGACAACAGCAACTACTGACAAATGAGGCTACATGAGTGAGAGGAGGGTAATTTTAAAATGGAGAGGCTTGTGTTAAGGCATGAACTGTAGGCGACCTCTCTTCTCTGTTTTGAGAACCTGGCCAGTTCTCAGGATCGAGAACGGGGAGTGCTTTTGTTTTAATTAAGATAGAGACCTGTTGATGAGCTTCACATCCTTGACATCTGGCTAATGTCTGGGAGTGGACGTGCATACTGGAACAGGTGTTTGGATGATTGCCGATGACTTGGCAGTGAGCCCCCTTTGTTAATGAAGCTTAGAAACTTGCCTCAGAACGCCTCTAACTGCTGCTACTTCAGCCTGGGAGAGACATGCAGTCAGACGAATGTAAGCCTGTGCCCATGATGCTGAACTGGTGCTCTGCAAAGCCTGTTCCCGTGATGCTTACTGGGATGCATATTTCCGTGTTGTTCCGGTGCTGTATACAGAACGCCTAGTGGTAAATTCCCAGGTGAAGCCCCTCTCTGGGGGGCTTCCCACTCTATTCCTTTGTTTCAATTAAGCTTCCTTGTAGAATAAATCTCTCTCTCTCTATTAACTAATGTCATGGCTCATGGAAGTTCCTTCTCATGGATCGAATCAAAAATAAAAGTCTGTGCACAGCAAAGTGGCTAAAATTATTTGCCCTTACAATTGGTGTAGTCGGCAGGATCCATGAGACAACAAAACGATGCCTCTCTTTAAAAAGAGAGTGTGACTGGGTCAGAAAGCTGTGGCGATAATCCAGGATGGGAAGATTGCAAGTTTTCTTCTCTCACTGAGAATGGACATACAGTTCTGGCTTGAGTGAAAACTGGGAGAGCAAACTTCGAAAGGCTCAGTGATTGTGGTGTTAAAGACTGTGTCTGTTAAAAAAGGGAATGAGTTACAGGGGCTGGGCTGAAGAGGATATATACTGTTGTCCGCTTATAACAAAGTATGTAACCAGCTTGATGAGGTAAAAATCGAGATGGGAAAGCTAGAGAAGAGATGCTGAACTGTGTAGCCAGGCTGCAATGTTTCATTAGAACTGATCCCTCCTGCTTACAAGCATTTAATGATGGCTTTGCTTTTGGCAGAAACCAGCAATCCCATTAAAAGAGTATTTGAAAAGATGGCAGAATTAAAAGATATGGGATGATAATGTTAATGCAAATAAGTCAGAATCTAGATCTAAAAATCAGGACTCTAAATTTAATCCTAAAGACTGTCCCGGAGAGAAAAGTTTCAGGCACTGATTAAGGCAAGCGTAACTCAGGAAAAATTGGATGTCTTTTTGATGTAGATAATGTTAAAACGTTTATGCTATTCTTTATTGAAAAGTTACACCTCAATATTTTATACTCAAAAATGTACCTTGCTCTGCCAGCTAGACTGTTAATTTAAGAGTCACCTAGGTGACAATGATTATAAAGACATAAAGGGATCATAGGAAACTGAGGTTTACAAATGTATGGCAGGACTAGAGTCCCAAAGAATGTGCAGCTGCAAGGATGGACCTTAACAGTTTTAGAAATGCCAGTGCCAGGTGATAGTCACCCGAGGTGCTAGTTACAGTGGAACAGAGTAGGCTGAGATCAAAAAGACAAGCTATATATATGCCGTCGAA
>JAQHUG010000322.1:1176509-1203875 GCA_028555095.1 Dicrostonyx torquatus | reverse complement strand
CACGCCTTTAATCCCAGCACCAGGGAGGCAGAGGCAGGTGGATCTCTGTGAGTTCAAGTCTATAGAGATAACTCCAAAGCTACACAGAGAAACCCTGTTTCAAAAAACAAAATAACAAACACAGTAAAAGGGTAGTACATGTTCTTGGAGGACCATGTTCTTGGGGAACCGGGGTGTCAATTTGTTTATACTTCTAGGGTGTGGTCATTCAAGCTGGTTCAGAACAAACCAATTCTTCTTTCTGAATTGTCATTGTTTTTAATGTCAATAGTAAACATTGTGATTTCTTGATTATTTTTTCTCTTTTAAACATACTAAGGATGGAACCTAGGGCCTTGTGTATGCTAAGCAAGTGATATAATACTGAGCTATTTGCCCAGCCCTAAACAGTTTGCTTATAGGTAAGGAGAATTTATTCTGTAATGACAATAGGAAGTATAGTAAATTCTCAAGCCAGTAATAAAGCTCTCTGTTGTGATTATCAAGTACTATACATAATATTTAAAACATTTATTTTGTGCATGTGGAGATCAGAGAACAACTCAAGGGAGTTGGTCTCTCCTCCCACCATGTAGGTCCCAGGGACTGAACTCAGGGTGTCAGGTTTAGTGGTAGATGCTTTACCCACTGAACCTGCCCTGTATATAATTTTGTTTTCTACAGAGAGAGGGTTTCTCTGTAGCTTTGGAGCCTGCCCTGGAACCAGACTGGCCTCGAACTCACAGGGATCTGCCTGCCTCTGCCTCTGCTTCCTGAGTGCTGGGATTAAAGGCATGCACCACCACCTCCCGGCATGTGCTATGTTTTTTGTTTATTATTTATTTGGCATTTTAATACATGTATATAATGCAACTTGGTCATATTCACACACCTTCTTTCACCCTGCATCACGCCAAGGTCAGCACAAACACAAGTGACTCACTGCTGTGATATTCAAAAGCTGCTTCATCACTGGGCGACAGGACTTCTTCAGCTCTCTGTAATCTTATGTGACTACTGTTTCACGGACAGTTCCACTGTTGTCAGAAATGTCAATATTTGATGCATGGCTGTATTAGTGAATGTATCAGTTGTCACGGAGATATACTATTCTGTGATTGTGTGTGTGTGTGTGTGTGCGCGTGTGTATGTGTGTATGTGTATAATAGAGACCAATCACAAAGCCTCATACATTCTAGGCAAGTGCCATACCACTATCTATCCCTCCCCAAACCCCTTTTATCATCTTTATTCATTTAATTAACGATGCCTTGCTTCTTCCTGTATGTGGAAAAAGGAAAACAAACACAAGAAACCAGCAACTGTTCTGTATCCACTTGATTCCATTATGCCATATAATAATTTTAGACATGGATTGCCTTTAACAGAATTTGGTTTCTTTGAGCCCCAAAGATTCAAAGACATGAGGTTAGCTAGTCTTGTCAGTCATCCCCCTGGGGCTGTGGGCACTGCCTTGAGAACAAACATACCCTGACATGACAACGATTTTGCATGCAACTTCTAGGAGCACCTGGACCGTAAGTCCCCCGGGAACCCCAGTGTAACCAAGTGGGCCAGGAAACAGCTGCCAGGAGGCTGAGATGACCCGGATCCGAGTGCAGATCCCCCAGATGGCAGAGGCGATGGCAGAGGACTCACACCTTGGGCCACATTGCCTGGGAACTTGTGCAGGTTATTCAGTCCCTTGGACCTCAGTTTTGCCATTTGAGGATAGGATGACAAGGTCTCTTTGTAGTGCCTGCCACCTTGGGCTTATGACAGTGTTTGCCATCACTGTTTTTTGCAGAGGAGGACAAACTCAGGAGTTATCCATGGCCACTCCCAACACTTGCCCCAAAACTTCTAGGCTGAGCATCCAGCACCCTGCACCACCCACCCACCCCCACTCAGTTCCTCACAGACCTTGTTTTCAGTCACCACAAACTGGAACCCAAGCAGGTTGCAGGTGCAGGGGCTGCTTCTTCAGGATGCAGACTCAAGCTTAACACCACCGAAAGGATGGGGCCAGACAGAGGCAGAGAGGAGGAGTGATATCACAGGTTGAAAAAGGGGTGGGGACCTAGATGGAGTGAAACCGGTCAGTGGGGAGGGAGGAAGGAAGGAGCCATTATACAACCCAGAGGAGACCTGCCTGGTGACCCCCACCCTGGAGGTCACTGCTGGCTAAGGGACAGCACAGAATGAGGGGCAAGGAAGGGAACTCGATCATGCTGCAGAGTGGCCTTCTGGGAGTGTTCAGTTGCAGGGACCTGGGAACCACCCCAAGCTGAGAATTCTGAAAGTCCCCTCCTCCATCCCTGCCGCTGTGAGCCAGATTGAGGAAACACTTTCAGTTTTGTTTTCTTGTGTGCAGAAGAGGAAACTTCACAGAAATCTTCCGAGGAGCAGACTATGGAGGCTGACTTCCAGGTGTCCCAGAACTGGTAAGAAAGCACTTTCTCCAGGGCTGGCCAGGGAGAGGGGCAGAGCAGAGAAAGCTGTTTCTGAAGTGAATGGGATGAGAACTGAAAGCCATAAGGGACTGGAACCCCTGGGGTAAGGAGCCTGAAACTAGATCTCTGTATAGAGTGGTCAGTGGTACCTCAGTGTCACTACTCTCCCTCAGCACGGGTGTTCCAGGCTGGCTGGTCAGCCATGAAGTAGCCAGGGACTTGTCCCTAACAGGCTTAATTCCTGCCAAAGCTTAGGTCCCAGTGTGGAGGCCCTGGCAGCATCTGCAAGGGGGACCTTGAGAGCAGCTCTGGGGTTATTCCCTCCATTCACCCGACAAAGGAGCTGGGAGGTAGAACATGCAGGACAGAGCAGAGAGCAATGACCACACCTCCACATAAAGGGAGCCTGTCTCCCAGCAGAACCCTACTGTTGCAGTAACTGGGTTAAGCCTCCCCAGGATCTCCAGACTCTGGGAGAAGTGCTGAGTGTGTAAGCAGGCAGAACAGAGAGGGCCAGCAGAACAAGGGGATGTCAGCTTGAGCAGCTGTGGGGACAGCTTGATCAGGCTGACAGCAGTGAGGTTTTCCAGTCCCTCTGTGGCCATGACCCAGGTGCTAAGGCCCTGGGGCACCTCGCCTGGCCTTTTAGGGGTATAGTTTCAGTTTCCTTTCTCCTTAGCGGCTCAGTGGCTCAGATAAGTGGGTGAAAAGATTCAGCGTTTCTGGTGATGAGCCTATCAGAGAACACCCTGCTCTGGCAGGCTCTCTGGGGTCTCAGCCCCTCTCTGGGTAGCTTCAGAAGAGCCCAGGGACAGGAAACAGCTGGGTGGACTTTTGCTCTAAAAAAGCTGGGAAACCTTTGGAGATTCTAAAAGTCGTTCACCGGTGTAGGAAGTGTGAATATGGCAGGGCTGCCACGCCATCTGATTGTTAGTTATTTTGTTGCCATGGTGGCTTCACTGGAAGAGGATAAGCTTTACCTTCCTCCCTCCCCAGCTCTGTGGAGGTGGGGGAGTACTGGACACTGAGCCTAGGATATTGCAGAGCAGCCAGTGGCTCTACTGAGTTGTATCCCAAGCTCTGTTTTTACTTTGCATTTTAAGACGGGGCCTCAGTAAGTTGTCCAGGCTGATCTTGAACTCACTCTATAGCTTAGGTAGGCCTTGAATTAGCCATCCTGCTGTCTCAGTCTCATGAACAGCTGGTATTGCAAACCTGTGTCAACAGGCACAACTGACTTGTACATGTTTAAAGTACACACTTTGACATACGTTACTTATCTGTGAAACCATCCCACAACCTAGGAAATAAGCCTATCAGCACTCTCGAAGGTTTTCCTGCTGCCTTGTTGCCCTGGTAACACCTTCCTACCACTCTTTTCCCACCCACTCTCCTGAGCAGCGTAGTAAGTACTTCGTAGACTGCCCTCACACTTATTTTATGATGGTGAATTTTTCTGCTTTCTCAGCAGCACAAGCAGGGCAGGAGGGCATCACCAGCGTCCCTGTATTTTCCATGCTGCAGGCCTGGGAAGAGCGTGCCCTAGGTACGCAGCAAGGCTTCCTGCTCTCTGCTAAGACAATGAGCCTTTCTTTCTCCCCCACTTTATCCTGAAGCGAAAGAAACGTGGCCTCTGTCCACTTCACCCGCCACGAGGCTGTTTTCCCTGAATGTGAGGAACCCATCCCATGGTCAGAGATGAAGGAGCATGTAGACACTGTGCACCAACAGGTGAGCAGGTGGCAGTCAGGACAGAGGTCTGGGGGTCAGCAGCTGGAGTCCAGTCCTCCCTGCCGTGTGGCTAACTCATTTAGCCCCACCGTGTTTGGCCTCAGTTTGGGAAAAAGGTGTGTGTGTGTGTGTGTGTGTGTGTGTGTGGTGTGTGTGTGTGTGTGGTGTGTGTGTGTGTGTGTGTGTGGTGTGTGTGTGTTACATTGAAACTGTGCTGTTTTTCTCTTTCTACTTCTCTACTGCAGGACTATCGGTCTGGCAAGGCGAGGGATCCATTTTAAGAAAAGCTAAACATTCTTTAGAAACTTGTAAAGAGGAAGCAGATGGGTCCAGCTCGGTTTTCTTTCCTACCTTTCTGAGTCAATCTCTCTTGTGCTTTATCTTCAACCATTTAGATTCAAGCTGGTCCTACAAACACATTTTGAGCCCTAGGCTAGGTGCTGGAAGGAAGCTGAGGTAGCCATTCCGGGTCTCCATCCTCTAGGATCTCGTGGACTCAAATGGGAAGCACGGTTAGCCCGACTATGTAAGGAGAGGCCAGGAGCTTGGATTGGAACCTACATCTCTGTGTACACATGTTTGTATCCTAGGTAGGGTTACTGCTTTGATGAAACTCCATGATCAAAGCAACTTGGGGAAGGAAAAGGTTTATTTGGCTTAAGGAAATCAGGACAGGAACTCAAGCGTGGCAGGAACCTGGGGGAGTTGATGCAGAGACCATGGAGGGGTGCCCACTTACTGGCTTGCTTCCCATGGCTTGCTCAGCCTGCTTTCTTCTAGAACTTTAGGCCACCAGCCCAAGGATGGCACCACCCACAATGGCGGGGACACTCCCCCCATCAATCACTAAGAAAATGTCCAACAGCCAGAAGCATTTTCTCAATTGAGACCGTCTCCTTTCACATAACTCTATCTTGCATTAAGTTGACATAAAACCAGCCAGCACAGTTTGGGGGCCTCTCTTATGTCACCAGCATGTGCAAGCCCTCCTCTATGGGCAAGCAGGCTAACCAGAGAGAAAGAGGCAGAGAGGGGAGGAGAGGTCAGTCATAAAGATTCCTCCAGTCCTGATCATTGCCTCTCCACCTGAGCAGCCAGGAGAACTGTGGAGAACCATTCCACCCCAGAGATGCAAATTCCTCTGCCCCATGTACATGCTTGATATGGAGATCTCCATGCTCCATGCGTGTGTTGGTTAGCTTTTGTCCACTGGTCACGTGGGAAGACAGAATCTCAGTTGAATTCCATCATATTGATCTGTGGGTATGTTGACCGGCATTTTCCTTATGATTGCTGTGGCAGACCCCAGCCCACGGTGGGCAGTACCTCTCTCTCCTAGGCAAGAGGTTCTAGGTTGTAATGACAGCAAACCAGAACAAGCCAGTAAGCAGCACTCCTCCATGGTCTCTGCTTCGATTCCTGCCTCCAGGTTCCTTCCTTGAGTTCCTGCCCTGGCTTCCCTAGATGATAGGCTGTGATATGGAAGTGTAAGATGAAATGGTCCCTTTCCTCCCCGAGTTGCCTTTTGGTCATGATGTTTATTTCTCAGAGCAACAGAAAGCAAACTAGAACAGTGAGTCTAAGAGACTTCACAATCACCAAGGACAGTCTCCGCCTCTGAGCCTTGCCAGCACTTTCTCTGATTGGCTTCTGTTTCCTAGGGAGTTGGGCCCATGTCCTCCATCTTCCCACAGGCCAAGGAAACCCAACAGCACCCTGGCAAGTGCAAGTTCTGTGAGCTGGCCGTGCACTTCAGCAAGATGGATGTCCACGAGTTCCACTGCGGCAGCCGGACAGAGCGCTGTCCACACTGCAACCAGCCCATTGTACTCCGAAGGCTGGCCCAGCACAAAGATGTGTGTCTGAGTGCAAAGGCCAAGCCTGAGGAAGGTGAGTACCGAGGAGAAGCTGGAGAGGGAAGGGATAGTTTCCAGGGCCAGACACTCTCCTGGGCAAGATGCCATGACAGGGACCCTGATCAGCACAGGAGAGAAGAGAGTCCATTCTGTATGTTTCCATTAAACTGGAGTAGCCTTGTGTATCTGCAGTGTTCTTCAATGACTTATCCAGGGAAAACTAGAGGCCAGGGGTGGGGTGTAAGAGCCACAGAAAAGAGAGAAAGAAAGCCATGGGGAATTCTAAATATGAAGGGCTTTCTTTACATGCCAAAGACAATCTTATCCTGGTAAGGGCTACCCAAATCATCCTATAGATGAAAAACACACAAAGAGATCGGGAAACAAATAAGACTGGACATTCCCACTTCCAGCACTAAGTTTAACTCCTCCTTTTCCAAAATTTACCATTATGTGATTTTAAAAAAAAAATGGTAAGAAGCAGCTTAAGGGAGGAAGGGTTTATTGAGGCTTACAGTTTGAGAAATAATAGCCTTGTTAAGGAATAGCGGCAGGAGCATGAGGCACCGCACTGGTCACTCTGAACCCACAGTGGGAAACAGAAGGGCACAAAGACTTGGAGATGGGCTAAGAAACCTCAAGGCCTGCACCCAGCATCCCACTTCTTCCAGTGAGGCTCTACCCATAAAGGTGCCACAACCTGCCAAAACAGCATTAGTAGCTAAGAACCAAGCATTCCAATTCATGAGCTAACCAAGAGGGTGTGATGTTCACTTTCAAACCACACCAATAAGAAATGGCCCAATGGGAGGCTGCTCCAGCTCCAGACTGTAGCTTCATATATCAACTTTCTGGTGTCACTTCATATTCCCTACTCCACCCCCCACCTCTGTCCAGTTCCAGTGCTGGGGATTTGAACCTAGAGCCCCATACATGCCAGGCAAGTGCTCTACCACTGACCTCTCTGTAGTCTGTTGACCCAATTCCATGACCTCTTTATAGGAGTGTTTGCCAAGAATACGGTTGCCAATGTTTCACATCTCCCGCTGACTTCATTGGTTGCTTAGACAATGTGATACCATGTGGAGAAACTGTGAAGCCCCTTCCTCAGTCCCACCAGGTCTAAACTCTGCCCAAGATCAAAACTGGCCAATGGAAAGCCAGGAAGTATGAGATTCATGTAGTTTTTCCCTCACTATGTTGTGCCTGGTTTCCCACCCAACCAACATCTCCAACACAAACTCATTGGCATCCTCAATACAATACAACTTCAGGACACTGATGTTACAACCAACACCTGGTTAGATCACAGAGCTTGGAAACTGGTAGGACAGCTCAATTAGGTAGTCTGGGCGTGAAAGGAAATGTATCTGCTCAGACCCCAAGACCAAGTTCTTAGCACAAAGGAGATTTATTTGCCTCAGAAGCACAGAGGTCAGGAGATAAGAGACAAAGACAGGAGATACAGGACAAAGGAGAAGGGAAGGGAACAAGGGAAAGGGAACAAGTGTGTTTGTCTTGGGACAAAGGATTGCTTCTGGATAAAGAGGAAACAGATGTGGCCCGTAGGAAAATGGCAGTTTATAGAGGTAAAGGGGAAAACCTGTGTCAGGATGAGATGTTTAATTTTAATTGGGCATGTTAATTAGGTGAGCCAAAGTGGGGTTTTGATGACTGGACTTCAATACTTTGATAGCTAGACCTTGGTAGTCCAGTCTCAGGAGGAGGGAGTGGCCAAATAAGGGAATGGGCCCTGGTGGCTAGCTTTAGGAATGTAATCTAATGGCTTTTAGCAAGGCAGAGGAAATGGGGGAGAAAGACCTGCCAGAGCCACATGCTCAAGTGGGCCAGTGTCCCTTCAGGGCAGCTATGTATATAACCCTTTCAATTGCTCTAAAATCAGTTCTGCCCCAGGAAAAGGGCTCTTCATCAGTGTCACTGTGATAGAATTGGCTGTCCAGCCAGTCCTCTCCTGTGTGGGTGCTGGGGAGTAAGGAACTCAAGACCAGGCTAGCCTAGGCATGGCTAATGCTCACGAATACAGGCCATGGGAGCATCCAAGGGAGAGGTGGGCCAGCCGTGGTCAAGAACAGTTATTTGTGGTGTTTCTGTGTTCACTCAGGGAAGGGAAATGTATCTCCTGGAAGAAGAACCCATTGTGATTACTGCAAACAAATGATTCCAGAAAACAAGTATGTCTCCCACATGGTGAGTAGCAGTTTCCCATCAGCCAGTTCGTACTCCAGAAAACAAGGTGTGGAATGCAGGTTCCAGGTTTTGCGCGGCTCAGTTATCAAAGGTTCTAATGTTTGTTATTTCACTTAGTTTTGTTTCGCCGTGTCCCAAGGTTTTCTTTAGCCAAGTTTGGCATGCATAGTTGGTTTTCATTTGCGCCTAGCCCGTCAAGCATCAGCCCTGACTACTCCTGATGGCCTGGTCACCTCCAACAGTCACCAACCTTCAGGGCCTAGAATTTGCAGTGAAGTCCTCTGAACTTTTAGGTTTTCTGCCCATATGTTATTTAGCTGTGAACTCCCTGATAAGACTACATGGGCCTTCCCATAATTTCCAACAGCATACTGAGTATAAAAAGGGAATTCCAAAGATGTCCGATGGTGCAGCTGATTGACTGGTTGCTTTTACAGAAGAGCACTACCTGACTTAGCCCTCCATAGCTTTACACACCTTTTAGTGCATTGTTGAGCCAAGTTGCCTCTTGTCTTATAGAGCCACCCCACAGCTTCTCTCCCAGGAACTCACCTCCTCCCTCCTACCCGCCCCCCACCCCTGGAACAGAGAGGCATTTATCTTTCTTAAGAAAAACAGAAAAATAGAAAATACCCCACACTTGGGAGGCAGAGGCAGGCAGAGCCCTGAGTTCCAGACCAGCCTGGTCTACTTGGTGAGTTTCAGGACAGCCAGGACTACGTAGTGAGACACTATCTAAAAAAACAAAACCCACTATGAAACATCAGAACCTTAGAGATGACCCTAATTCTCTTATTCCTGGCAGTGCCGTGCAGGGGAGGGGCTTTTCCTTCCCTCTCCTCATCTTTCACAGCTGGAATTTTCCTCTAACCCAAGCCCCTGGTTAGGCCAAGATTAACCACATGTCTCTTGCAGTGTCTTGGGCCATTTTGCACTGGTGCAACAAAAGACCACACACTAGGTAATTTCTACATGACAGAAATGTATTTCTCAGTGTTCTGAAGCCTTAAAATCCAAGATCAGAGTATAGGTATTTGGCATCCAGGGAGAACCTTGCTGCTGCCTTGAATGGCAGAGGCAGAAGAACAAGCCAGCAGTTAGCTAGGCCTCTTTTGAAGCCTCTTTTACAGTCCCATTAGTGTGGGAGGAGGTTTTATGACCTTCACCTCCTGAAAGTGCAGCCCCCTATGACCATATGTGTAACATTTGGATTTTAGTTTTTTTTTTAGGGACCGAGGAAGACAAGGTTTTTCAACATAGCTCTGGCTGTCCTGAAACTCAGTATGTAGACCAGGCTAGCTTTGACTTCACAGAAATCTGCCTGCCTCTACCTCCCAAGTGCTGGGAATAACGGCATGTGCCATCATGACGAATTTATTTTTATTTATATATATATGTGTGTGTGTACCTGCTTGTCTGTATGTGTACAATATGTACCATATGTGTGCAGTGTGTGTGGAGGCCAGAAGGTATCATATCCCTAAAACTGGAGTTGCAGATAGTTGTGAGCTGCCTGACATGGGTACTGAGAAACAACTATCCTGCGTTCTCTGCAAGAGCAGCCAGTTCCCTTTATGTCTGAGCCATTTCTCCTGTCACCCAAGCCTGGATTCTAGAGGGTCACATTCAAACCTCCATCCTTGCAACCTGAGTCTTCTTTCTTTTAACAAAGTCAGCTATAACATTGAATGTCTGCCTTGTATTATTCTGCATGAAATCTTTTTACATTTACTGGTGTGTCTGTGTGTGTGTATGTTTGCCTGCATGCATGCATGCGTGTGTGCATCAGTGTGTTTGCTGAGTGAAGATCTTGTGAAGACAGGTTCCTTTGTTTCACTATGTGAGCTCCAGGAATCAGACTCGGGTCTTCCAGCTTGACAGCAAGCACTCTTACTCACAGGGCCACGTTACTGCCCCTTCTCTGACATTTCTAAGTGTTTTTAGGGAGAAGCCTTTCAGGTTATCTCAGCAGTACTGTCAAACTATTTATTACAGGTGAAGTCACTTTTTATAGTTCACACATCACTCACATTTGCAGAAACAATGCCCAGCCTCAAGGACTGTGACATATCTTCAGGATGGGAAGCCAAAAATCCTTCCTCCATCCCTTACAAGTCAGGTGACTGGAAATCAAACATCCTCAGTGAAGAAAGATGTTCGCCCAAAGACGAAAAATAGAAACAGTGCAACAAAGCAAGAGACAAAGGACCAAAATGGCACTGTGGATCTGCCTTTGAAGTCTGCACTCCAGCAGAGGGCTGCTCTTCCTTTGAGTGATGAAGCAGCCTATGACATCCTTCGGAGGTGCTGTCAGTGTGGCATCTTACTTCCCTTGCCCATTCTAAATTGGCACCAGGTACCTTGCTCTACCCTCAACCCTGCTGCCTCCTCACCTGGCTGGGAGTCAACTTTGCAGTATCTTACCCAGCCTGGGGAGAGGGCGATGGGGGATGCAGAGGGGTGGAGGGGTGGTGTATCAGTGTGGGGGCTGTGCAGCTCCTCCCATGCTTCCTCCTGCTTCTGTGTGCCCAGCCACATTCTCTCCAGCACTTGCTACCTGGTTTGTGTCACTTCGCAGTCACTGGGTCACTTTTGAGGGTACAGCTAGATCTCTCCTCTCTATGTCTGCAACTGTACCAGGCCCAGCCACATGGCAATGCCACAAGGCTGTGGAGTGAATGAGCCAAGCTGTCAGTGAGCTCTTTCCAGGTGGAGATGGGCAGCTTAGGCCCAAGAGCAGAAGGGTCTAGCTCCAGATGTGAAGGCAGCTGGTGACTTGCCTCCAGCACACCCAGGTTTATAGCCAGCTCCCTCATCATGAGTTTCCCATCCAAGACTATCATCTTTTTAAAGAAAGCTTTATTCTTCCAATTTTATTGTTATTAGGAGGAGGGCCACACTAGTAAGCATGCGGTGGTCAGAGGAGAACTCTGGGGTCAGTTCTTATCTCCTGCGCCTGTACGAGTTCCAGGCATTTCCACCCACTGAGCCATCTTCTGGGCCCCCGAGACTATTTCTTTGCCATAATAATTCGAGTTGCCATTAGAAGTAGTCAACCACTGTGTATGTTACAAACACTATGCAGTGTTGCAGTGCTTGGCCATGGCTGACCTTCCTTATAGACAGTACAGGCTACAAATGAGGAAACTGGGGGATGCAGACCCACTTGGGGGACTTTACAATGTAAGGCTCCACAGTGCAAGCTCTTAAGTTCTTGGCTAGAGACTTGGTCGTTTGACACTTTTAAAAAACACAAAACATAGCCAGGCGTGGTGGCACAAATCTTAAATCCCAGCACGTAGGAGGCAGAGGCAGGTAGATCTCTGAGTCCTAGGCCATCCTGCTCTACATAGAGAATTCTTAGATAGCCAGGACATAGAGAGAACCTGTCTTTTAGAAAGCCTGAATTTTGTTATAATAGACATTATTTGGTAAAGTCAACTGAAAGCTAGTTTTCAAACTACCTCAGTGTCTTAGTTTGCTGTGACAAAACACTATGACCAAAATCATTTTGGAGAGGGAAGGGGTTATTTCACCTTACTGCTCATAATCCATCATTCAGGGAGGTCGGGGCAGGAGCTTGAAGGCCGGAACAGATGCAGAGGCCATGAAGGAATGCTGCTTGCTGGCTTGCTCCTCAAAGCTTGCTCAGCCTCCTTTCTTAAAGCACCCATGACCACCAGCCCAGGGGCAGTACTACCCAAAATGGACTGGGCCCTCCCACAGCAATTATTAATCAAGAAAATGCCCCACAGATGTGTTACAGGCCAATGTGATGGTGGCATTTTCTCAACTGAGGTCTCTCTTTCCAGATGACCCTATGCTGTGTCAAGTTAACAAAAAACTAACCAGCACCCAGTCAGGGTTAGTGGTGAATTTCTGTAATCATAGCACTGAGGAAAGCCGAGAACGCTACCATTGAGGCTGTAGCTCGATGGTTAAAGAGCTTGCTGGGCAAGCATGAGGATGTGAGTTCAAATCTGCAGAACCTATGCAAAGGCGGGGCACAGTGACTCATGCCTGAAGCCTCTGTGCCAGGGGAACAGAGACAGGTGGGTCCTGGGCACTCACTGGCCAGCCAGTCTAGCTGAAATTGTGACTTTGAGGTTCAGTGAGAGACCCTGGCCCAAAACAAAGCAGAGGCACAATCAAGAAAAGATACCAAAGACCCTCACACACATCTGCACATACATGCAAACATCACACACGGTTTTTCAAAAAAGGCAGGCTAAGACAGCAGGACCCTGAGTCTGAGGACAGCCCAGTCTACATGGTGAGTTCAAGGTCAACTAAGCTATATAGTGAGATCCTATGTTGAAGATAGATAAATAGATAGATAGATAGATAGATGGATAGATGGATGGATAGATAGATAGAGATAGATGGGGGAGAGCTGACTAGGTATATAGTTCAGTGATAAAAACGTTTGTCCATCATGCTTAAGGCCTTGGGTTCATTCCTCAACAACACACATACACACACAAGCTAATTCTTCTCCCCACTTACTCCATGTCCCCAGTCACACCACCGAGGAAGCGATTTCAGCAGCCTGCGAGTGTCCTTTCAAAGCCTTATCTGCTCTACTGCGTGCCACGGGGTTGGATTGTCTGTCGACCATGTGTGTTATCTTAGTATATTCATTACTCTGCTGCTTGCTTTACTTTACAAGATGAGCAGTCCTTCAGAAAGGGAGGTCTTTTTCTAATTTATGCATGTGTACGTTTCATAAAAATGAACTAATTTCATCTGTAGTGGGGTATTTCCTTCCATACTTTTCTCCAACCTTGCCATACATAACAAATAGAAATACATTATGCCAATCAAATTTGAGTTTCAAAGGAATGAAGACTATTTTTAATTTAAGCATGTTTTGAGAAGTTGTAAGAAATCAACCATTATGGTCCATTTTCAATATGAAAAATGCATTTCAGTATGAAAATGCATTTAGCACTCACTACGGAACTGCAGGCAAGCAGGAGGCCCCGTGCCTTCTCTGGCCAGCAGCTGACACCCATTTTCCTGGATGCTTCTTATTTATGTCAGTGTTTAAAAGTTACCTGCTACCTGACTGAGTCCCCATAGTAGGACAGAAGCGGATCTCAACCACCACCCCGGGATTGGGGAGCTATGCTGGAAAATCTAACCGAAGAATCAACCTGTGGGAAAGGTGGGCTGGAATTTTTCACACCTGAGAACTATAAAAACCACTGCTCTGCACCAAAAGGTAGTGCTAGCCGTTTTTTACCTTTTCTCTCAAGACTTTGCAGGGCCCCAAAACTGCTCCAACTGCTTCTGATTCAATACTTTCCTGTCCTGTCCCCCGGACTCTTATGGGGGGAGAATCATTCTCTCACACAACAATTCTTTGAGTCCCTGCAACCGAAAGTTAATGTGTCATCCTGTATTTTACTCGAAAGCCCTGTGATATACCCATATGCAAACATGAGCATTTGGATGTGTTGCTATACACTTTCTTCTATACCTCAGTTCTATGACTTGGTACTAACCAAGAAAACAATGTGGCTCACTGATTTCAGTGGTTACACAGAAACCCTACACGTACCTCTTCCTGTTGGCCCATGATGCCTGCCTTCATTAACCACAACCCCCAGTCTTTTCAGTGTCGTCTCAGTCAGGCAAGCTTCAGAACAAGGGACAGGAACACCCAGAGATTTTTCGGTCTAAAATGAAGCTGGTAGCATGCAGGTCTAGCATTGCAGTGCCCTTGTTTTGATAGCCCCAGCGGGTGGGGAGAAACAACAGAAAAGCCAGTCCATACTCAGCAACTGGCCTCCCACTTGAAACTTTTTAACATCTATTTTCATTTCTTTAGGAAAAGTGCCTGATGTTAGCTCATCGAAAGAAAACCAAGTGAGGAGGAGCAGCTAGCTCTGGAGGAAAGAGGCCCTATGACTCAGAAGAGTTCCAGTTTCCCCCGCTTCCCTGCTTCCTTCCATGATGGTCGCAACTTTGTTTTCTTTACCAATCTCTGTGATTTTTTTCCTTTAATTTTTGACAGTTTCATATGTTTACAAATGTCTTGTCAGCATACTTATCCCATTGCCTTCCCTCATCCCCATCCCACTCCTGTGAACCCTCTTCTTCCCAGCAGCTCCCTTCCTACTGCGTGCGTGCGTGTTTGCGTGTGTGCATGCACATGCTAGCACACACATGCATATGCAGGTCTTGTGCAGGTCACCACAGCTGACGTGTGCCCATGTTTGCAACAGCCATAGCCATGCTAGATCCAGAGGAGCACATTTTACAGCATTCTACCCAGCCCCTAATCCCCAGGCTCTCATAAGCTTTCTGCCCCATCTTCCACCATGTCCCCTGGGCCTTGGAGGGGTGATGATGTCTCATTCTAGTTTATGGCAGGGTATGCAATGTCAGTCTCAGCACTTTGGGTGGCCTTTATTTACGAAAAGAGACAGGCTTTAATGGTTGGGCTTCAGAAAATGACCTTAGGACCTTTCCTCCTTCTGAGCCAGACCTTGTTGTCCCAAGAGCTACAGATGAGCAGGAGAAAAGGCTTTCTGTTCTTCTACTCAGCTCCTGACTAAGCACCTAGGCTCAACAGCTGGGGTGCCCAAGAGATCCCAGCTTTGTCCTGAGTTTCTTCCTGGCCTCTCTCTTTGCCTTCCTCATTGGTTTTCAGGGAGAGACATGTTAGGAGTGTGGGGGCTGGAGGGGGTGGTGATGCGGTAGGAAAAAAAGGAGGGAGGGAAGGAAAACTGGGAAAGGGAGGGAAAAAGAAGGGTAGAGCAGGGAGAACTGAAGTTCCCAGGAAGCAACCACCACGAAGTGAGCATTCTAGGAAGGCTGACTGACTAGAACTTCAGGGGCTGTGGAAAGGTTAGCTCATTGCAGGTCTTAGCCCCTTAAATAGCCACTTGTCACCAACATCTGAGCAGATTCCTACTGCTAAGGAAGTCATCATACAGCATCCGGGGCCCACAGCAAGGTCTGCCTTCTTTACCATGGTTATTTGGGGCACACTGGATTTGTATTTCTGGGGCATAATCACTCATATTTGGCTCCAAAATAAACTATTTCTTCATCTCCTTTGAAGTGAGAGGTGTGTCTTTCACGTTGGAGGGGGAGGGCGGACAAAGTGAAGGGGGGTGGTAGGGTGGGGAGGGAGGTGTGCAGGTGAAGCCTTTAGCAGTAAAATAAGGGACAAGTGGCAGCTTATCTGGGGACAGAGAATAGTCAACTTTCAGCCTTGGGTTTTATCAACAAAAAGGTTACCCACCAAGCAAGGTGGGTGAGGTTACCTGTGCGCCACCTTCTGGAAGCTGGGAAAGGGAACTAAGTGCAGGCTTTGTTAAGTTCAAGTCAGATCTGCTTGCTGACTCAATTTGAAGCCCACCTTTCGGGGATGAGGGGTTACCTCGTCTGATGATAGGAGAGTGGAGGCCCACGGCTAACGTGGGGGTAGGAAGAATGCCCATCTGAGGATAGGAATGGAAACCCAAAGCTTCCGGAGGTCAAAACTGGGGGGAAAGAACCTGAGCAACGAGTTGGGATCAGAACTCGCTGATGCTACATTGATAAGAGCAGGGCACCTGGCGAGCCTCACAAGATGCGCCTACCTCCAGCCTCCTGCCTCCGCCTGGCGCTTTCCAGGTGGGTCTGAATTGCGCCCTCCCCTCCCTCTTCCCTCGTCAGCAGTGGATCTGGCAACTCCGAGTTTGGGACCCAGCGATCGGAGGGCTCTAGCAGAGCCGGTGGGTGGCGGCGCGTCACAAAGGCGGCCGTGGGTTTGGCGGCGGCGAGCGCAGGGTGCCGCCCGGGTTGCTCTCGGAGTCGGCGTGGGAGCAGCAGCGCGGGCGGAGGGGCAGGCGCGCTCGGCGTCCCTGCAGCCCAAACGGGGCGCAGCGAGCCGGTAACTGGCGGCGCGAGGCACTCACGCACCCGGCGGGCAGCTGTGGTTCCACGCAGCCGCGAGGCCCGCGTGGGAGGGGCGCCGGGTGACGGGACAGCCTTAAGTTTCCCTCGCTGGTTGGCAGCTATGTCATATTATGGTGGACCAAGCCCAGGTTTGGGAATACTAGTGTAGGTTCGAATTCCACACCCATACACTTAGAATACCCTCTCACTAGAAACCTTTATTAACCTCCCAAAGCCCTCCGATTCTCTATTTGCCAAATGCACGTGTTCCCTGTCTTCATAGAGAAAATGCAGAAGTACCTTGGCCCCAACTTACAGAGCTTCCGGCACTTTCTACCTCCTAGGTGTATTCCCCGCATCAGTTCGTTTAAATTTCCCAAAACTAGGAGAAAGGAATGAGTATTAATGACTAGACACTGAGGCACGAAGAAATTTACTAAGATCACAGTAGCAATTGACAGGCCACTAAGTCCCATTATCTCCTGCCAGTGGGAGTATAATTTATTATTTGGGGGAATCCTTGCAAAGAAAAAAAAAAGTCTAACTCAGAATAGGGAACAGCTCAGTTAGTAAAGCACTGGCCATACAGGTGTGGGGACATGAGTTCGAATCCATTTCGAAGACCCATATAAACTTATAGTTGTAATCCAGGCTATCTAAATAAGAAACTGTAAACAGAAGAAACCCCACGAAAGACCCTGTTTTAAACACAGTGGAAGGTGAAAACCTATAACAGAGGCTGTCCTCTGACCTCCACACATACACCACAGCACGTGTATACACACACACACACACACACACACACACACTTGTAGCTCTGTAGCCCACCAACATAGTCTTCTAGCCTATAACTTTGCCTGGGTGTGACTTATCAACATCCAGCATACACACACACACATACACACACACACACACACACTTGTAGCTCTGTAACCCACCAACATAGTCTTCTAGCCTGTAACTTTGCCTGGGTGTGACTTATCAACATCCAGCATACACACACACGCATACACACACACACACACACACACACACACACACACTGTCTGGGAAGTACTACGTGCCCAGTTTATGCAGTGCTGGGGATCAAGCCCTGAGCTTTGAGTGAGCTAGTCAAGCACTCCATGACCAAGCAACACCCCAGCTTTGGGTTTAGATTTTTGTTTTTACCTTTCCATATTACCTTTTGATCACAGTTTATTTACAAGCAACATTTTGAGCTGTTGTTATTGTTGTTAAGTAGAATTCACAAGTTCAAAATACAAAAGCAATTGTTACACTATCAGTGTGTGCGTATCACATGTATTCACACTTCGGTGGCTTCACACATACTGCTTCCTCCGCCTGTAACACAACCAGCTTTTCCTCTGCCACTAGGCCAGCCTAATCAGAGCTTGACTGCAGCATCTCCGCCATGGAGCAGCCCTCCATACAGGGAAACTAGCCACTTATTATTTGTGCTATCCCCACCCCCGCCCCCGGCTTCTCTTGCTGGGCTGACACTCACTGGCTGTTTCATTTTAATGGAGTCAGGGTCTTGCTACATAGCCCAGGGTGACTGGGACTCACTGTGCAGCCCAGGCTAGCCTTGAGTTTATGTTCCTCCTGCCTTAGCCTCCTGAGTTCTGGGATCACAGGAGCATGCCACCACAAGCAGCTTTTCGCTGTGCTGAAGTTGGGTGCTGGTCTGTGACCCTGGATGAACTATAAGCAGTCTCCACAGGGGTGGGGCTTGCCCTGGATTCACCAAGGAACCACCTACATCTGGTGCAGTGCCTGACCTGATACAGAACAAAGTGCAGAGAAAGTTTGTTCACGCGAGTTTGAGCTCTGCTTGGCAGGTAACAGTCTTCCTTTTACCCCTCACAGCGAACACGTGACTGCATTTCCTTCCCCACTTTGGGAAGCCCTGCTCACCACACTACTACCCTTACATCTGGGTTCTTAGATGGACGAAGAAGGTGAAGAAATCCAGCCCCAAGAGCAGAGCTGCTGGGCCGCTCTGCCAGATGTGTGCCTGCGACGTATCTTCTGGTGGCTGGGAGACAGGGACAGGTCCAGAGCTGCCATGGTCTGCAGAAAGTGGAACCAGATAATGTACTCAGCTGACCTCTGGCGATACAGGACCATCACATTCAGCGGGCGGCCATCTAGGGTACACGCATCCGAATTTGAGTCAGCGCTCTGGTATGTTAAGAAATTTGGCCGCTACCTGGAACACTTGGAAATCAAGTTCCTGAACCCTTACAATGCCGTCTTGACCAAGAAGTTCCAGGTCACCATGCGAGGCCTCCTGTCATGCCTCGGCAAGAGTAACAACCGCCTGAAGTCGCTCTCTATCCAGCACCTGGAACTGGACCGAATGGTCTGGAGAAACAGCATCAGAGGCTCGCTCATCAAGAGCCTGAGTTTTTTCTTAAAGAAAATGGGCAAACACCTGGACCATCTTAGCTTGAAAGGAGCCCGGCTGACAGTGGAGCAAGGCTGCCACATCCTCAACTCCCTGAGCTACCTTCGGAATAAGAACTTGGCCTCGGAGCTTAACATCGAGGACTTCTTCAGCCATCACCTGGCCGTCTATGGCAGCTCCCAGTTCAACAAGGCCATGGCCACATTCCACAACCTGACATTCCTAACCCTCAACTACAACTGTATCTCCGATGAGCTGCTCGAGACCCTGAGTGAGAACAATGCTGGCACCCTCCGGACCATGAACATCAAATGCCACGTTCACGATCCCCATGGCCAGGTCGTCTGGGGCATGTCCTGGGCCAAACTGGCCAGGGAGGCCAGCAACCTGAAGGTAAACTTCTTCTTTGAGCGAGTCATGAAGTATGAGCGCCTGGCCCGGATCTTGCTGCAGGAGATTCCAGTCAGGAGCATCAGCCTAAGAAGCTGCTATTTTAGTGACCCAGACTGGTCCATGCGGCCCACTCTGACGGATCTCCTGCCTACCTTCCGGGACACACTGCAGGTAATTGAAGCTTGTGAGGAACTATTGATCACAGGAAAGCCTGCTACCTGTTCTTGGCTAGGCTTCTTTCTTCTTTTTCTTTTTTTAATTAGGATTTTTGACAGGTTTTTTTAAGATTTATGTATGTATGTATGTATGTATGTATGTATGTATACAGTATTCTGCCTGCATATATGCCTGCAGGCCAGAAGAGGGCACCAGATCTCATTACAGATGGTTGTGAGCCACCGTGTGATTGCTGGGAATTGAACTCAGGACCTTTGGAAGAGCAGGCAGTGCTCTTAACCATCTCTCCAGCCCTAGGATTTTTTTTTAAATACAATCTTTTTTTTCATTTTACATACTATCCCCGTTCCCACTACATGCTCACTTCAAAGTTCTTCATGTCACCAAGCACACACTCAGGGCTCCCACGCACCTTCTCGCAAAACACTGTTCACTGCCTACACACGGGACTCAGGGAACTTCCTGGCTGGCTGTCAACCAAAAAGTAGAGCTGTGAAGCCTGAGCCAGGAGGTGTCTTGCTGGTGACAGGCAGCCTCTTCCCACTGGCTCACAGCAGTAGACAGGTTGCCCCTTGGTTCCTGGGGTCGGCAGTAAGCGGGGATGGGAAGAACCAAACTTGGCAGGTTACTGGAGACCTCTGGGCAGTGCCGGCTCGGACCCCTTCTTCCCACCGTCTCCCTCCCGTGCTTTTCTAGAAGCTAACATTCGAGTTCAACAACAACCACGAGTCGCTAGACGAGCAGCTGCACCTCCTCATCCTGGCCTGTCGAAAACTGTTTTACTTCAAAATCTGGGCTTTCCTGGACGTTACGTTTGTGGAGCGGATCCTGAAGAGCCAGGAGGAGAGGCAGTGCTCCCTGCGTACACTGAAGGTAAGGCCCCCCAGCTGCTTGCATGGGTTGAAGCAGGGACACCTAGACTTGGCACTTCTGCTCCAATGAAGGGTGGAAATTGGGACAGGAAACACATACAAGACAGACACTGTCCCCTGAATCTGTCCATGGGAGATGACCAGCCCCACAGGCAGGATCTGGAAGTCTCTTACACTCTGTCTCCCATGGGTTCTACATCCATGAAGCCTGGCAACTTTGTTTTTACTGAAGATGTACATTTTTATATTATTTCCTAAGCATACCCTTCACATTATAGTAAGAATTATAAGCAACTCAGAGATAATCTGCATGCACTGTTCCATTTTCCATAAGGGACTTAAGCATCCATGCATGCACCGTGGATTCTAAAGGAGATCCTGGAATCAATCCCTCATGGGTACCAAGGGAAACTATGCTTAGGGTTTTTCTGATTCAACCATTAATTGTGTGTGTAGATGCATCTGGATGGTTGTCAGATCCTAAGTGATATAGTCATCGTGTGTGCGTGTGCATGTATGTGTCTGTGTATGTGTGTGTGTGGTGTTTCTTTATCGGCACAGGTGAGAATTTATACAAACCGATACGAGACAAATGAAGAGGACAGGACCCTACGGGAAATTTACAGGAAATACAGAAAGCTGATCGATTCAGAACTTAACTATTTTGTCATCGCCTACCCCATGATGTAAAGAGTGCTCTCCAGAGGAAGACGTCTAGACGCACTATGAACCTGAAAACGCGGTTCTCAGGGAATTACATTTGGGACTCCCATGCCCTCATCCCTTTTTCTTCTCTCCTTGTCAGTTCCACACCCTCATGAACAGCCTGGCAAAGGCTGCACTGCTGGTGATGGCAAGGCCCCAAGCGTCTTTAAAGTGCTATCTTTACCACCAATCCTGGCGGATTGCTTTTTGTCATTTGCTGTATTTTTTGGTTTGGTTTAGTTTGGTTGGTTTTAGACATTCCCACTTAGCCACAGAGTTTTCTGCTAAGGGAGTCTGACTCCTGCTTACTGGAGTAGGTGTGGCCAGCCAGTTGATCAACCTTCTACCAGCCAACTTTTCCCATTTGGAAATGCTTTGTAGCCAGGCAGTGGTGGTACACGCCTTTAATCTTAACACTTGGGAGGCAGGTGAATTTCTGAGTTCAAGGCCAGCCTGATCTACACAGTGAGTCCCAGGACAGCCAGGGCTACACAGAGAAATCCTGAAAAAACAAAACAATAAGAAATGCTTTGTATCCTGGCTGACCTTCATGTCAGAGCCTCCTGACCTTGAGGTTGTCTGGGCCTGACCACACACAAATAGAACCCACCAGTATGTCCATGGATGATGCAGGCCCATTCCTCCTTAAGACAAAACTTCTCACGGAAGGAACTCAGATGCCGGGTTATCAGCCCTGTGAAAGAATCCTGCCTCGCCTTCATCTGTGTCTCCTTTTAGTTGCAAAGACTAGAAGTGGCAGTTACACCCATGTTTATAATGAATCTGCCCTAATGCTATGTTAAGATGGGGAAAAACACAAATCTCTCTATTTAGAATTATATCTATCATATAAAACACATCCAAAGACATTTTTAAAAATCTGTAGGAGATGTAACAAAGACTGATTGGGAGTAGAATTTTGTTGGGTATTTTTTGTCTTTTTTATTTTCCTTTATTTTTCAATTTTTCTACAATGATAATGTCATTCTTGTTTTTTGGTTTTCGGTTTTTGTTTTGTTTTGGTTTGGTTTTACAAGACAGGGTTTCTCTGTAGCTTTGGATCCTATCCTGGAACTAGCTCTTGTAGACCAGGCTGGCCTCGAACTCACAGAGATCTGCCTGCCTCTCGAGTGCTGGAATTAAAGGCGTGAGCCACCACTGCCCAGCCACGATACCATTTTTGGTAGCTAAGAACATGATCTAGTAGGCCTCTGGTCATCAGTGACCTCTGGGTCCTGGGGCTGGGTCATGGGTGTTTTTTCTGTTCCTTCAATGTCTTTTAAAGCGTCTTCATTTTTTTTAAAAATTGACCTATTAAGTATTATATATCCTTACGGCATTTTCAAACGAAGTGTTTGATAACTCTCCTTCCTCCTCTCCCTCCCCCGTCACCACCCCCTTGTAAAGCCCTCTAGCCTCTTTTCTAACATCAGGTGTCCTTTCGGCCCCAGTCTACCCCTCATTCTCATCATCACACATCCTCCTCGCTCTCTTGCTCTCTTTCCTAATACCTTAAGTTTTACCTACATTTACCTTCATTTATATTTACATGTGTGTGCATTACAGGCTAGGATTCACATAGGAGAGCACGTGGCTTCAAGTGTTCTGATTTTGAGTGACAGTATCTCATACTATACTTTCCAGATTCATTCATTTTCCTACAAGTTTCATTTCATTTTCATTGTACCTAAATAAAGTTGCTATTCCTTATGCAGGGATGCCTTGCCCAGCCTTGATGCAGGGAGAGGAGCTTGGTCCTGCCTCAACATGATATGACTTTGTTGACTCCCATAGGAGGCCTGCCCCTTTCTGAATAGAGGAGGAGTAGATGGAGGAGAGGGGACAGACAGGAAGTGAGGGGAGAGAACGGAAAGAGAGGAGGGAGAGGAAACTGGTTGGTATGTAAATGAAAAAAATTAATTTAAAAATGATGGAAAAAAAAAGAAAAAGAGAGACTGAGCAAACCATAGAGAGCAAGCCAGTCAGCAGCACCCTCCATGGCCTCTGCCTCAGCTCCTGCCTCCAGGTTCCTGCCCTGCTTGAGTTCCTGTTCTGACTTCCTTTGAAGATGAACAGTGATGTGGAATTGTGAGTCGAATAAACCCTTTCCTCCTTAGGTTGATTTTGGTCATGGTGTTTCATCACAGCAACAGTAACCCTAAGACACAGCCACAGTTTCATTATCCATCCATCTGTTGATGGACATAGAGATGGGTTCCATTGCCTAGATGTCATGAAAAAGAGCAGCAGTAAGCATGGACGTGCAAGTGTCTTTGTGGAAGGATGGTTGTCCTTTGGGCTTATGCCCAGAAGTAGTATATCTGGCTTACATGGTAATCTTATTTTAAGCTTTTGAGAAACCTCTATACTGACATCCATAACAGCTGTACTAGTTTGCCTTCTCCTCCAGTAGTGAGTAAGGGCTCCTCTTTCCCTACATCCTCGCCAGCATCTTGTTGTCAGATCTCTTGATGATAGCCATTCTGACTGAGATATGGTATTCCAAGGTAGTTTTAATTTGCATCTCCCTGATGGCTAAAGATGTTAGATATTTTTTAAAATGCTTATTGCCGTTTACATTTTTTCTTTGGGGAACTATTCATTTCATTGGCCCATTTGTCTATTCCTTTGAGACTTGTGAACCAAGTTTCATGTTCTCTTTTTCAGTAGCTGTAAGCTGACTACAGTAGCCAGGCAGTGGTGGTGCACACCTTTCATCCTAAGCACTCTGGAAGCAGAGGCAGGCAGATCTCTGTGAGTTTGAGGCCAGCCTGGTCTACAGAGCGAGTTCCAGGACAGCCAAGACTGTTACACAGAAAAACTCTGTCTCGGGGTAGGGGGAAGAAAACCATTGGCTCATTCTAGAGTCCATGTTTTTCCCTGTCTTACTTTCGGTAAGACATATTTCTGCTTGTCTGACCTTTGTTGCCGTTCACGGTTAACTTTTTTCAAAGCACTTTCACAACAGCTCCATGGGACTACCCCAGATGCTGATTGGCAGACACAGCTCGTGTTGGCCTGCCATCAGAAAAGACCAGACTGGGGAGCCGGGCAGTGGTAATGCATGCCTTTAATCCCAGCACTCGGGAGGCAGAGGCAGGTGGATCTCTGTGAGCACTCGAAGCTAGCCTGGTTTACAAGAGCTAGTTCCAGAACAGGCTCCAAAGCTACAGAGAAACCCTGTCTCGAAAAACAAAAAAAACAAAAATCAGACTGGTGAAGGCCACAGGGCTCCCAGGAGGTCTGTAGTGGCATTTCATTTGTATTTTAATAAATAAAAATCAGAAAAGTTAAACAGCCACACTGGTCAGCCTTACAGATCAGGCAGTGGTGACACACACCTTTAATCCCAGTAGCCACACTAATTTGCCAGAGAAACCAGGCAGTAGTGGTGCATGCCCTTAATCCCAGAACTAGAGAGGATTATAAAATGTGAGAGGACAGCTCTCGGTTTCAGTCTCATTCTGAGGTTTCCTGGGGGCAGGATCACCATTTTCAGACCGAGGTCAAGGTAAGAACCAATGGCTGGATGCTTTGCTTTTCTGGTCTTCAGGTTGAACCCTAATATCTGTCTCTGAGTTTTTTTATTAATCATGCTTCACAGTTCTACTAAGAAAAGATACCTGACGTCATAATATGACAAAACTGATGAGCTAGTCAATCCTGTGTGGCTCTGGGGTTCGAGGAAACCCTCAGCTGGAGACCTGACCATTTGGCAGATGGACCTAATATTTACTTGTAATCTTAGGCAACCCCTGTGTAGGGTCTTATGACCCCCAAGGGGTCACAATCCACAGGTTGAGAACTGCTGGTCTAAGCATAGATAACTTCAGAGTTACATAAAGCATGGACATGTTTTCTATAAAGGAGTAGGTACATCTTACAGGTCTGTACTACTTGGTTCTATCTGACTGCATAGTAGATGCTCCAACTCCCATCCCTGGCTCTGCATGACCCAATACCACATCTCACCCCATGTCACCCTGAAGACCTCCAGAGGCAAGGAGAACCACTGCAAAAATATTCAGGCTCCCCTGGAAACTGAAATGAAGTCAAGACCAGGAGAGCCATGTGGGAAAAATCAGAGCCAGAGAGATTCCCAAATGCACATTTTCTAATGATAACGTTCTACTGTTTGTAGGCCACGTGCACTATGGTGTCTTGTTATTTGGCCCTGACTAACCCACAAGTACACACAGTGCTGCATAGGCTTAAGTTAAGAGGCAAGCTATCACCCTCAGGCAAACTGGGGATATAACAGCAGGTTTTTTTGGGGGGAAGACTACAAGGCTGGGGCTTCAGGGTCCCTGGGGCCTGGGTTCTCAGAAATTTAGGTCCCTAATTTATGTGACCCTAAATAAGTTGCTTGCCCACCCTCTTTGAGCCTTAGTTTTAGGTATTTGTAAAGCGAGAAGAGGTGAGAAATTCCATATCCCTAAGGTTCTTAGGATGCAAATCTTGGGACTCAGATCCATGGTACTGAATGTGAACCTGAATGGTCACATTGCCCCAAAATTCTGGCCTCAGAAGCCAAGAAACACGGGTGTGAGATCTGGCCTGCCAATCATTGTATGTCAACTTCTCAGATTAAACAATTTAGTACATGGACATGGCTCATAGATTTTCAATAAATGCTCACTTTTCTATTGTTTGATCAATAAGGAAATATTCATGAAAACAAGGTGTCCTACCTATAGTCACCAGCTTGTTGGTGGCAGACCCAATGCCATAGTTTCCTGATTTAGAGCCCAGATCTTTGTCGTCCAGGTAAGCAATAAAATAGGAAGGTTCTACCTCTTCACCCTTCCCCAGCACAGCTCTTGATGTACAGACAACAGTGAGTACCTGTTGAGTATGCATCAGTGAGGAGTGAATTCACACACTCCCACCCTCACTACAACTCTAGAAAGGAGAAACTAGCCAAGTCACAAAGACAGTGCTGGAAGGGTAAAACCCAACACAACTCCAGAGCAATGCTCCCACACTCTGAAGATTTGGAAACATTATGCTGTCATTCAGTTAATGAAGGGCCAATGGAAATTTCTGTGATCCTTTGTTTAGACTAGAAATGCTACTGTGTAAGATATAAAACTCTGTTGAGATGTTAGGATGTTGTGACTGGAGAGATGGCTCAACCAGTTAAGAGTTCCCAGTATCTACACAGCAGCTCTGCTCCATGGTTCCATCTGGTGACACCTTCTGGCCTCCTCAAGTGCCAGGCACACGTGGCACACAGAAATACATTCAAGCAAAACAGCCACCTACATTTAAAAAAAAAATAGAGCATCTTTATTACAAGGGCTGGAGAATGGGGGAGAGAAGTTAAGGAAAATTATTCCATGAGTTTCTGTCTCTAAGCCAGTAGAGACAGTTTCAGATACTGTATGTTAAAGACTTGGCCAGGCAGTGGTGGCTCATGCCTTTAATCCCAGCACTCGAGAGGTACAGGCAGGCAGATGTGAGTTCAAGACCAGCCTGGATCTATGGACAGAGCAACACAGAGAAACCCTGTCTTTAACAACAAACAAAAAACAGGCTGCCAAACTCCTATCAAGTTGTTCCTAGAAAAAAGTGCTTCTCCCTATATCCTGGCCTCCTCTCCTAAGCCTGCCCCTCTTGGGGTTATCCTGTTTCTCCAGCCGGTGCAGTCGCAATGAAAACAGTTTCTTCCCCAAAGTTCTGTGATTAAAATGTTCTTAGCTTGGGCTGGGGATGTAGCTCAGTGTCAGCACTTGCTTGGTATGCATGAGGCCTTGGGTTCCATCCTCAGCATGGGAAACAAAACAAAACAAAAAATTTATTAAGTCAGAAATGGCAGTGAACTCCTGTTATCCTGGCACTTGAGAAGCAATGACAGGAGGTTTTCATGAGTTCAAGGCCAGACTGAGTACTATAGTGAGTTTCAAAAACAAACAACGTGAAGTTCTTAGCTCCAAGTCCTGTGGGGGTTTTTTCCAATTGTGTTTTATTCGCTGCTGCCAGCAGCTGCAGGAACTTGCCCAAGAACCTAGATCTTTTACCTATGGCGTCAGTAATTGCACAACAAACCCTTGGTCTCAAAGACCTTTGGTTTAAGTGATGAAACTCTTTCAAGTCAAGTGTTCTGAGTAAAATCAAAGCTCTGACTACATTTTTTATGGCATTTTTGCTGCTTAGTTACATCCTTTTCTTCCTTAGCTGACTTAGGATCATCCATGTGTGTGGGACGCAGAGTGATGACTCAGTCCTTGTGCACAGTATGTGACAATCACATCAGGACACAAAGCATTACCGTGCCCTTATTTCTCATTCTAGCAAATCTCTGACCATTTGCTACAGACCACAGACCCTCACTGACTCATCTTATTGTAAAAGATCATTTGAGATATCTATATTAGGCAACCATATTTTGGTATCCACTATCCACTCTCTGTTTGTCTCCACCATTCCCAGCCCCTAGCGGTTTCTATTACAATCCTTTTTTCTTGAAGAACACCTTTCCAGCTTCCATATTTAAATAAGATCATGCAACATTTATCTTTCTGTGTCTGGCTTCTTTCCCTTAACACAATATCCTCCATTTCCCAACAAGTTTTGCTGGCAATCGTGATGCTTTTAGGATTATGGATGTCACTGTTTCGGGGGAGAGGGAAGGGTTATCAACTGTAACACTGTAACATGAGGGGCCTGCTCATTGGGGTTTCTGTCCT
>JAQHUG010000322.1:1154568-1171516 GCA_028555095.1 Dicrostonyx torquatus | reverse complement strand
GGGGGTGTGGAGGTGTCTTTCAGCCTGGGGGTTTTGCTAGTTTCAAGCCTTGCTAAACTATGGCATTACTGCTGCTAAAACTGCTGAACTGGTTCGGGGGTCTTTCACTTGGTTTGTATCACCATGTCCCTTTCTCTGATGTTGGCTGTCCACTAAGAAATCCAAAGGAGCTGTCCCCCCGGGCACTCACAAGATGCCACCTCTGTGTTAGGCTTTCCCAGCTCCAGCATCAGCCTTTCTCTGAGTGACCACCTCATCTCATCATCACTTACCCTGGGACAAATGGCTGAGGTGCCTATTTAACATATCAAAGCAGGATTGCCTGCCAAGTTCTCCCAGCATCCCTCAGTCCCTATCTGTTATAGGATATGAATGGCAAACCATGCCTTCCTGATGCAGAAGACACACCACACGTTAAGAGAACTCAGCAACTCAGTTCTGTGAGCTGGCTGCTTTGTAGGTTTTCTGATCATCTCAAATTGTGATGCCCTGCATCAGGAAAGCTAAGTCACTGATTGCGGCTCCTCCATACAGAAGACCTGCTTTGCACTCATCTGGGACCTGTGGTTACCCACCCCCTTAGAAACTTTGGGCAGAGTTAAATTTAGGGAGTGTGAGTCATCTTAGGAAACAGATTCCCCAGGATTAGGGCTTTAAAGCATCAGGTCACTCCCTGGGATTAAGGTGTTAGAATATCAGGTCAGATCTGGAAACTTTACACTCAGACTCTAACTCTGACACCTCAGCCACAATGGGCTAATTGCCAACCATGCCACAGTTTTTCCACCCAGCAGCACCCTTGTTACTAAATTCCACAATGGTTATAGAGGGCCAGCAGCCTACTTGAGTATGAATCCTATGTTTGGTACTCTCCCAGGTCTCAATTTTCCCACCTATAAAATGGAAATCACAGATTGCACTACCACACATAGCAAGTATCCCATGGGTGTTGGTGGTGCATTATCAACAATATACATGTAAGCCTATCCAAAGCCTGACTTGGCTTAGATTTGAGATTATAAAATATTTCTGAGGGATCAAAATACACTCAATATTTTGCTATTCTAAAAACAACGTCAACCTCTTTTACCCCTTTGACTTTGTATAAGCTATACCACTATGTCAAATGTCCCCTCCCCTATGTCGCAGCTTTTATTGAGATCACACTTAAAAGTGGCCTCATCTCTACCCCATCCTGCCAGCCTGTTCCTCTAGTCAGGCCTGTGACAGTTCTTTGTGTGAGAGCCATGAAAACTCCCTGGAAGTCAATGACTGGGAGGAGGGGGTACATCAACATGAGGTGATTGGGGGGGCTCTCAGAATGCAGGGGTTTCAGGAACTGCCTGCAGAAGAAGGGGAGGAGCTCCAGAAGTGGGGCAGTGAGTCTGCTCTTGTCACTTTGTCTCGGTACACTGGCTGCCATGTTTTCTCTCTCGTTTACGGTTCACATAGCAGAGAACAGCTGCCATCCACGAGAGCAGCCAGATGGAGTGGTGGCTTTCTCTCCCAAGCCCAAATTCCTCAGGAGAGGAACTTCTTGACCCAGCTTTCCATTAGCACCCACTCCTGGCCCAGTCAACTGTGGCGGGAAGCAAACAGGAGAGGCCTGGGTGCTGCTGGGTTGGCATGGAGGAGGAGGGAACTCCCCACCGCATAGAATAAGCAAGATGGGGCCCTGCAAGGTCCCCACACTGTCTGGTCTCAGCGGGGGCCATTCACACAAATCAGTTAAAGGATCAAATGATAGAAACGTCTAGAAGCTTCAACTAAGAAAGGGCATCTCATGGGAAGGACTGTTGTCTGCATGAGAGGACCTGGGCATCTGCCTCCTCTCCAGAATCCTTTAGGTACTCCCCATCTCTACGTGTTTCAGGTTCCAAATCCTGATTCCTAGGACACAGACGGTGATCAGCTGCCAGGGAAAGCAGAGTGTCCTTCAGACGTGACTGCAGAGCCTTTTGTGTGCACTGCTTGGTTCTCAGAGAAAAAAACAGGGGAGTTGGAACGTGGCCTCTGGGGCAGCTGTCTGGAAACTCTGTGGGGACCTGAGTTTTGAAGTTTTCTTTCCCCCATTCCTCTATTAACCTCTGTTTAGCTCAAGCTAAGAATATACTGACTGGTTAGCTTAAGAACAAACATTTATAATCAGGCGGTGGTGGTACACACACTGGGCAGATGCAGGCGAATCTCTGAGTTCAAGGTCAGCGGGCTCTAAAGAGCAAGCTCCAGGACAGCCAGAGCTACACAGAGAAACCCTGTCTCATAACAACAGAATATAGATACATGAAAAGAGGGTGCTAATTTCAAATAGGTCTTTCTGGATGTGAGGGCCACCTGGCTGCCCCGTCTGTCACTCTGTGGACCGCTGATTCAGCTGATCTGACTGGCTAGACAAGTGTCCCCTCCCTCCCTCCCTGTTCCATGTTCATCCCTCCTGAAGCTGGGCATTCTTCAAAGAGGATGATCTTCCTGCATAGAGGAGGACCAGTCTTCAGTTGAGGGTATGGGAGTAGCCGTGTTCCCTTGGTAGAACCTCCACACGAGCTCTCAAATAGGCCTTTCAGATGTGGGTCCTCACTATAAGTGTCTCTCTCTGGTGAGCTGAGAGGACAGGGGTGGGCTGCTACACCCAGCCCCTCCCCTCGCTGCTTTTATCTAGTTTCTAATGGACATTAAGTTCCCCGCCTTTGTTTCATCTCATTCACCTTTATGGTTGCTTTATACCACACAGCTTTGATTTCCCATTTCCAATAGCAGTGCAGTCTTTTAGAGTAAACGTGCTGCCTGTAAAATGAGCGTGTTTCAAGGCAGGGCATGGCTGTGTTAAAACTCCAGACCTTTTCACTGAATGGTTGACAATCTGTGGTGAGTGCCACAGCCAACGCTACACAGAAACACCCTGTCTCAAGAAACCAAAACAACAATAATTAAGACTAAGCCTTTATTTCTCCCACTTTGGGCAAATGGGAAGTGCAAGGTTAAGGAGCCAGTGGTGTGGCATATAATAAAACCCATTTTCCAGTTCATTGCGGGGGACGGGGAGCAGGGTGGGGGTGACATTTAAAGTCAGTAATCCCATACAGGAAATCTCTGCCTTTATGTCAGTTCAACCCTGTTACCACCCAAAGAGCCCACTTCCTACCCTGTTCCACTCTCTGCAACTGCTAACTGAACCACTGAAAGGTGAAACTTTAATACTGTTTTTCTTTCATGCTGATTATGGACAAGTTCAGCTTTAGCTCTTTTAATGAAGATTCATTTAAATGACCCCTGATTTAAAGGATGGCATTTAAAAGTAATTTTTGCCTTATGAAGAAAGTTCTTGTTTGTTTGTTTTTTACAAGGTGTCTCACTTTACAGTCTAGACTGACCTCACTACATACTCCAGGCTAGCTGTGGACTCCCGAATCTCCTGCCTCTACCTCACAAGATGTATCCCACTGCGCCTGGCGAGAATAAGGTTTATTTTCTCTTGAAAGTATATCTGGTTGAGTGGATAGAGAGGCTGCAACAGGTGGACTTTGCAGCTACAAAGGTTCAGACAACTGTGGACTACTGCCGACACCCCTGTGAAACGGACCAGAACAGCTCTTGACGGAATGTCCTCACTCCACACGAGTGCTAGCAAACAGGGAAACAAAGACATATTTGTTCTCATGAAACCGGTGTTCCTGAATTTCATATTTATATTTTGA
Organism: Dicrostonyx torquatus; assembly: GCA_028555095.1. Taxonomy (NCBI): domain Eukaryota; kingdom Metazoa; phylum Chordata; class Mammalia; order Rodentia; family Cricetidae; genus Dicrostonyx; species Dicrostonyx torquatus. Next base: position 1,167,821 of record JAQHUG010000322.1, on the reverse strand, counting down.
TAAATGGTATCTGTCACAACTGAAATAATGTTTTCCACAATGATCGTGCCTGCCCAACACTAAGTTGAGTGACCGTTTTTATAGATCTGGCCTGAGGAAAGATGGGGAAACTGAGGCTCAGGAAGCTGTGAAGCTTGTTCTGGGTCCTCCGCAGGCTGACAGATGGGTCCGCTCCACGTTGTGCCTAACTGCAGAGCCTGGCACCAAACAAATTCTGAGCCTGGCAACCGTGTGTTCAGGAATGATTCCTCTGCTATGCTGCTGGCTGTGCCAGGCCCCATCCCTGTGCGGAGTGGGCAGGAGTTCTAAGTCTGCCCTCCAAGCTGGAAGGAGAGATAGTTTTGCTCTTCCAGGCCAGAGCAGCAGAGTACCCACAGATTTCCCGCTGGCCCTGGGGCAGGGAGTTCATTTACCACTCAGGGTGTGAAAAGGCACTTCGAAGGGTGGTGCTCAGGCCCTGAGTGGTTGAGTCACAGAACACAAGGCAGGCATTAGGCTTCAGAAAGAATTTTTCCATCTCAGCTTAGCCACTTGACAGTAGACAGATACCCAACTTCTGAACTCCTGGGAGTTGGGCCCATAGCCCAAGAAGGCCTTGTGTCCCATGGCACCAGAATTGGGGGATATCAGAAATTGAAGGGTTCTATGCCGTCTACGCCAACCCTCTCGTTCTATGGGTGGCCCTAAGAAGGAGACGTTCTTGGCCAAGACTAGAATCCAGGTCTCCTGGTTTTCTGGCTGGTGATGTGCGCTCACCACCTGCTGTACCCTAGTGTCAGGACACCAAAAGTCAACCCAGAGGGCAGAGGCAGCTCGCTGTGTGGAAGGGCACTGAGGAGGCGAGCCCTTCCTAGCTGACAGGTAAATGATGAGTGAGCGGTGTCCATTGGCCAATGCTCTTCCTTCCCAGTCATATAGACCTACTCCTGAGCAGCTGTGTCTCCGCAGAGGCAGCTGTCTAAGGGAGAACTCTCGCTAGAAAAGAATGGCAGCCGTGGGGAAAGTGTCTTCTTCAGAACCTTTGAGAGGTGTATAATCATGGCAGAAACAGTGCGGCAATATGGAGTACGGGTGCAACACACAATCAGGATGAAATGATTATGCTTTAAAGACCGAGACTATTTCTTAGCAGTTGGAACTGTGGCAATGTAGAAGGGGTGTTCCAAATAGCCTGTAGTTATTGGTGGCACACACCTTTAACCCCAGCTCTCGGGAGGCAGAGACAGGTGGATCTCTGTGAGTTCGAGACCAGCCTGGCCTACAGATCAAGTTCTAGGACAGGTTCCAAAGATGCAGAGAAACCCTGTCTCGAAAAACAAAAAGCAAAAAACAAACAAACAAAAAAAGAAGCAGAAAGAGAATTCGTTTCCCTCTGACTCAGACTGGTCATGGGTCCGGTACACAGGCTCTCATTCCATCCACCCATCGTAGGAGACCTCCAATCAGGGATGCCTGGCTCCAGAACTTACATGTGTATATGCATGCATGTTTGTAGAAATTACAAAAATTCATACGTGTTTACAAGAGCTCTACTTCTGAGAGATACCTCCAGAGCCAAAACATTGAGGAGTGTGGGTGAGTGGGAGGGTGAGGAGAGAGAGAGAGAGCTGGAACCTCTTGCTGAATCTGGAGCTCAGTGGCATAGCTAGACTGGCTCGCCAGTGAGTCCCAGCATCCCTCTGTCTCCATCTCCCAGCACTGGGATCACAGACACACACTGCCATGTGTGAACTTTTTTTTTTTAACATGGGTATTGGGGATCCAAATTCAGGTCCTTGTACTTCACCCACTGAGCTATCACCCCAGCCCTTCCCCTCCCAATGCCTGTTCTCTAAAGAGAATTGTTTTTAATTACATCCATCCACACTACTTGGGAAGCAGCACAAGGGTGCCATGGAGCAAAAGTGGACATTATAAGACTTGTTAAAGGCCGGGCGGTGGTGGCGCACGCCTTTAATCCCAGCACTCGGGAGGCAGAGGCAGGCGGATCTTTGTGAGTTCGAGACCAGCCTGGTCTACAAGAGCTAGTTCCAGCGCAGGCTCCAAAGCCACAGAGAAACCCTGTCTCGAAAAACCAAAAAAGAAAAAAAAAAACTTGTTAAAGTCAGTTCTCACGTGGGTCTCAGCTACCAAACTCAAGTCTTTAGGTTTGGTCACAAGTGCCTTCCTCCCCATACAGAGTCATCTTGTCAGCCTGTAGACACCTATACTCTTAACCACTCTTAAGAGATTTGAATCTGGGCCAGGCAGTGGTGGCACACACCTTTAATCCCAGCACTCGGGAGACAGAGGCAGGCGGATCTTTGTGAGTTCAAGACCAGCCTGGTCTACAAGAGCTAGTTCCAGCGCAGGCTCCAAAGCCACAGAGAAACCCTGTCTCGAAAAACCAAAAAAGAAAAAAAAAAACTTGTTAAAGTCAGTTCTCACGTGGGTCTCAGCTACCAAACACAAGTCTTTAGGTTTGGTCACAAGTGCCTTCCTCCCCATACAGAGTCATCTTGTCAGCCTGTAGACACCTATACTCTTAACCACTCTTAAGAGATTTGAATCTGGGCCAGGCAGTGGTGGCACACACCTTTAATCCCAGCACTCGAGAGACAGAGGCAGGCGGATCTCTGTGAGTTTAAGGCCAGCCTGGTCTACAAAAGCTACTTCCAGGACTGGCTCCAAAGCTACAGAGTAAACTCTCTGTCAAAAAGAAAGAAAGAAAGAAAGAAAGAAAGAAAGAAAGAAAGAAAGAAAGAAAGAAAGAAAGAAAGAGAAAAGAGATTTGAATCTGTAGCATGAATTATAATTGTTTTTTCCTTTACTGATACTCATTTTAAAAATGAAAATTTAATAATCCAGTGAGTACTAAATAGTCTAGAATCAAATCCAGGAAGGAAAAAAATAAAGGAGTAAAACTTGTTACCGCCACATGGGGGCGCTGAAGGATGCCACTGCCTTCCCAACCCAGCCCAGGCTGCTGTCTTTCCCAGCTGTGCATCAGAAACTGTGGCTCTGTGTGGAGGAATCCAACAGCAAAAACAAAGCCACCACTGCTACTCTGGGAACCTTCCCCGAGCCTTTGAGCCAGGGACATTTCCTCTTTGACCTCACAACCACAGGCACCAGCGATTGTGCTTGCCACTACTCGTCCCTGCCCCAGACTGAACTGTAGACAGTTGAGAACCTCCTTGGCCTTAGCCTATCTTCTACTTACTCGGAGGAAGGTGCCCCTAACCACCTTCTCTTTGATCTCTTTCTGTAACACTGTGCCCCTAACCACCTTCTCTTTGATCTCTTTCTGTAACACTTGCATAGACTTGCGATGAACTGCCAGGAGGTTCGGGGGCATCTAAACCTGTAGCAAATTGTTTCCTAGGATAAATGGATGTCGAGACCCCTGAGAAGTGTTTGCATCCCATGCTATGAGAAAGAAAGAGTATGCCTGGGGTAGGAAACCCAGCCTGAGCATGCGAGTAGAATGGGATCTCCAATGGCTTCCTCTCCTGGCCCCAAGTCCCGTGAGCTCCTCATGGCTGGCTCTGATACATAGCATAGAACTGTGAAATATCAACCTCATTAACAGCCACGCTAGAACAGAACCTTGTCCCCAAGTCACAGACCCCAGAGGGCCTGAGATGTCCTGCCAAGAGGCTGTGGCAGGCTCCCCAAAGCTCTGCCCACACGAAACACAAGTTTGGTGCTACTGTTGTCGTATGATGTGGTTTAATGAGAATCTGAACAGCATCTAACAGCAGATGGCCTCCGCTCGGATGCCCCCCTCCCAGGACCCATGGTCATCGCCATCGCGAGGGGGGATGGACTTCCTCATGGCCATACACAGCACCTCGTCGATATAGATGGTGTTCTCCTTAACCTGGATTTCCTCCTGCAGGGCCAGCTGCCTGCGGTACAGCGCTTTCAGCTCTATCTGAGCCTGAGCCAAGGTCTCCTTTAACCTGGGAGGAGGAAGAGAGCATGGAGAACCATCACTTGCGCTGTACCACTTTTTCCAAGGGCAGGGTGATGTGCTTGGATGGTCAGCCAAACTGATAGTGCTCATCCCTTGCTTGCCTCTCAAGGCAGTACTTTCTGGCTGGTGGCCAGAGCAGTCATATGACAAATATTTGCTGGATGTATTGGTATACTATCTGTAAACCCAGCACTCAAGGGATGGATGATGACTTAAAAGCCAACCTAGGCTACATAGAAAATTCAAGGCCAGCCCCCAACTACTTAGCAAGAACTGGTCTCAAAATAACAAGAATGGGGGATGCTGCTCAGAGGTAGAGTTCTTGCATGGCCAGCGCCAAGCCCTGAGCTTTATCTTCACCACTGGGGGCGGGGGGAGCCAATATTTAGAGAGGCAGATACTATCTAAACATCTAGATTTGGACTTTATAACAAATGTCTTGGGGTTGAGATCTGCTTCACAGATAACAGCAGCCTTGGCTGGAGTTATCAGGCCTGGTGTCTAGTAAGGGCATCCTTGCAATGTGACAGAGCCAGCAGCACCCTTGGCCATGCCCCTCCCTGCAATTTACAACACGGTCTAAAGTCACATCCCGGCAGGGCCTGGCCCACCTGGCAACATTTTGGTTGATCTCCTGAACCTCCTTGATCAGTCGATACTGGGCAACATCCCGACACAGTTCCACATTAGGCCGGTGAGTCCTGGTCTCCAGGCGCGTGTGCGCGACCTTAGCAGGTCCTTCTTGGTCCGAGATGGCGGTCTCAAGAACGGCAATGTTTTTCTCCTGGGAAGCAATCTCTTCCATAACCTGACGGAAAGGATTGGAATCGTGACCATGCGCATTCAGAAGAACCAGCCTCGCTTTCCCACCCAAGCAGAACCCCAGACAGTCCGATCACGTGTCGCCCAACTACGGAACCCCAGACACCAAGCGGGATCTGACTAGCCCCCGTTACATCATCACTCACACAAGGGTGGGAGCTCCCCGGAGAACGTCCTCAGCAAAGGATTGGCCATTGTTGTGGTTTGAATGAGAAACACCCTTCAAAAACTAAACACTTGGTCCCTGGGTGGTACTGTTTGGGTGGTTATGGAACTTTTAGTAGGTAAAGCCTTGCTGGAAGCAAGCTTTAAGGGTTTATGGTCTCATCCCACTTCCTGTTTTCTCTCTTTCTACTTCCTGTGTGGGGATGAAAATGTGAAATCAGTCTCCTGATCCTGTCATCAAGCCTTCCCTGACAGGAGGCACTCAGCCTGCATGGCTTCAAATTTATTTTTTGAATAAATTTTTTCTCCTTGAGTTTTTTTTTTCAACTTTACATCATGAAAAATTCCACACATGCTGAAGGGTAGGTAGGCCTCATAGGTAGGTTACATCTATAGATAGATAGATAGATAGATAGATAGATAGATAGATAGATAGATAGATAGATAGATAGCCTATCTCAGCATGGTATCACATGCCTTTAATCCCAGCACTTGGGAAGCAGAGGCAGATGGATCTCTGTGATTTCGAAGCCAGCCTGGTCTATGTAGTGAATTCCAGGACAGCTGGAACTACACTGTAATCCTTGCCTCAAAAAATAAAACCCAAACAAACAAAGATACCCAATCTTCTTTCATCCACATGTCTCTCTCCACACCCCTACCCATTAGCCTACTTGTTTGTTTTATTTTATTTATTTTTATTTTGGTTTTTCCAAGACAGGGTTTCTCTGTGTTGTCCTGGCTGTCCTGGTGTGTGCCACCACCACCTGGCTGAAGCCTAATCATTTTAAAGTAAACATCACATATTACATAATTTCAGTGTCAAATATTTGAGTCTATGTCTCTAAGCATGAGGATTCTGCCTTTCATGTGGCACACCCACGGTCTGTCTATCACCCCGAGAGCACAGTTCCTTACTGACTTGACTACCTACCCTCTACTTTCCACTAATCCATGCTTTAAAAGCCGGCCTATTCAGATTAGAATGCAGGTGAGTTCCAAACACTGCACTTAGATTTTCTCAAGCTGCTTCTTAAGTTGAGGCCTGGAGAGGTGGCTTAGTGGTTAAGAGCACTTGCTGATTCCCAGTTCCCACATCAGATGACTCTATAGCTTCAGCTCCTTGGGCAACTCACACACATGTGGCACACATGCAAATAATTAAAATGAAAGTGATCTTTAAACAGGATTTCTTAGGTTCACTTTACAGATACTATAATATTTGAAATTTAGCAAATGTAAGGGCAACTTGGCAGTCAAGAGGACTTGCTGCTCTTTCAAAGGACCTGGGTTCTGTTCCTAGCACCCACACGGTCCTTCACAACCTTTGCAACTTCAGTTTCTAGATATCTGATGCCCTCTCCTGGCCTCTGTTGGTGTAGGAGGGTTCTTCTGTATTTCTGTGCTTTGACTGGTTAAATAAAGAAGCTTGGATCATTTGATAGGGCAGGTCTTAGATAGGTGGGGAAAATAGAAGAGGACGCTGGGAAGAAGACTGGGTCAGAGAGAGCTGCCATGAAGCCACCAGGGTCAGACATGCTGTATCTTCCCGGTAAGCCCACTACCTCGTGGTGACTTACAGACTATTTAAGAATGGGTTGAAATAAGATGCAAGAGCTAGCCAAGCAAAGGTTAGAGATAATGGACCAGGAAGTATTTAAATGAATATAATTGTCGTGTGGTTATTTCGGGCATAAGCTAGCTGGCGGCTGGGAGCCAGGCATGATTATTTTGAATTTATCAAATGTCAATCCCTTTTACTTTGTTGCAATTGTTTCTTCAACTTCAAACTTAGGTAAGACCCTTGATCTATTTACAGCTGCATTTATAAACACATGCATATTTTGATAGCTAAATGTCTTAATAGGAAAACCTTCTGCCAATTTAATTAGTAAAACAAAAATAGATGAATCATATGTTCTCTTAAATACCCTAATATTGTCTCCAAAATAAAATTTCAGGGCCAGTGGAACAGCCGGGGGTTAAGGAGCTTGCAGTCAAACCTGACAGCCTGAGTTCAATTCCCAGAACCTACACGGTAGGAGGAGAGGACTGGCTTCCCGCATCTTCTCCTCTGGGCCGCCATGCACACATGCATGTATGTAGATGTGAGGGTGTCATGCACAGGCACACACACACACACACACACACACAAAAGATAAGTAAATGATAAGTAAATAAAATGTTAATATTTTCATTATGATTGTGGATAAATTAATTACTTAATTGCATATTTTTAATACTTTTTTTTCAATTTTGAGACAAAAAGTGAAAATGAAATTGCAAGTAAATTAAGTCTCCAGGAATGAGAGCTGAGCAAGGAAACTCATTCTCCAACTAATTAAATCATGCCTGACTATAGCAAGTAAAGGAAGTGTGTCCAGAGAAACTTAAACTTGTTCATGACAATTATTCATTCTGCCAAGTAGTTGCTACATAGATACTAGCTCTGTAGATGGAAGTTCTCATCTCAGTGGGGCAAATGTGTAAAGGTGTGAACAGTTTTGTGAGGAACTAGACCTTTTTGCATGCCCACAGGCCACGAGTGAGAGAGAGGCTTGGGCCGACACCCTCACCAGCATCCTGCACCTTCGACTTGGGTTTTCTGCAGGTGCAGGGGTTTTCTCTTTGTTTGAGATCCCTGATGTCACACGATGATATACATCTTTGCATGTGCCTAGTCACACCAGGAGAGTGTTGTTAGTGGGGCATCTGCCCAGAACCCTCTCTGGTTTATCAGAGGAATGCTCTGAAATCTTTCCTACCTCGTGACAAATCTTGCATTCTATGAAATGCTTTATATTTCAATGGACCGAAAAAATCCAAAACAGAATACCTCATGCCATGGAAATTATAGAAACTGCCATTCTTAACATCCATAAATAAAGTCATATTGGGACACAGTCACGCTTGTTGGTAAGAGATGTTGACAGACTGTTGCCCAGAGCACTGTCAGTCGCAGACAGGCAGTCCCAGCTCCATGGTTTTCCAGCCATGGACGTACTATTTCACTGTTTTTGTAACCTTCCTGCTGTAGGAAGCAAAGACCTGCCTGCTTCCACCCATCCCTTCTGTGAGGGTCCTGAGGAACACTGCGAGAAGACCCACCTCTTTGGGGGAAGTTTCAGTATAAATTTTGAAAGGGACACAAATATTCAAACCAAGGCACGCAGTGTGCGCATCATGCTAAAACAGGAAAACTGGAGACCCAGTGGAGCATTCGGTGTGTATGGATTAGGGGTAGAAACAACGACCCTGCTGTGCAGTGACCCAGAATGACAGCACTCCACACGGGCATCGTTAGACCGTGCATCAGTCATGATAGTTTCAACCCCCAGCAAAGATGATCAGAAATCCCGTCACTGCAGTGTTGCAAAGTGAGAGTGAGGGGCAAGCCGAGCAGGGAAGTCGGTCCCAGCTAGTTGCACCACTTTTGATGGCAGCAGCTATAGGAAATGTGTCCAAAGGGCAAAAACTTGTTCAAGATTATTCATTATGTGAAATGGTTGCTCAGAAAATAGTCCAGGGACTAGCGTAAAATCAATAATCACTTTTTTGTGTAACAATCAGTTTCACATGGTTTTCTTTTTCCCGTAATGAGCTGTCGGGCGTTCTAACACTGTTCAGTGCTGTTCACTGGAGAATGGCCATGTTGAGCTGGATGTGAATCCAGCCTCTGTGAATCTCTACATGATATGATGATTTTCAAAAAGCTGAGAAAACAGGCTGTGGCTCAGTGGTAAAGGGCTGTGGGCAAGCATTGGGGCCTGAGGTCAGATCCACAGCACCCACACAAAAGCCGGGAGCAGAGGTGCTCTTTTGTAACCCCAATAACGGGAATGGTCACAGAGACTAAGGGTTCCCTGGAGTTCACTAGCCAGCCGGCCAGTCTGACCAAACTGGCAAGTTCCAGGTTCAGTAAGATACCTCAAAAACATAAGGGGAAGAATAATGGCGGAAGGCATGTCATATACACGCACTCATACACATACATTCATGCACACATACATACACACATAACTCACCCGTACACACTTACTTCAGAAATTGCTAATTCAACACAACCTGAAGTAGAATCTGCTCAGATGTTGTGGTACTAATACATGTTGAGCAGAAATGGGCTGAGCTAAACAGGTTTACAGAGCCTGTGAAAATGTAAGTTATTTAAAGTCATTCTACATTCATTAGGAAGTGCTCTGGAGAGCTTGGGGAGATGGCTGGCTCAGCTGAAGTGCCTTCATACAAGCATGGGGAGCTGAGTTCAGATCCCCATCGCACACCTTTGTAAAAAAGCAAGGTGTGGCAGAGCACATATGTGACCCCATCACTGGGGTTGGGGTCAGAGATCAGAGGATCCCCAGAGCTTGCTAGTCAGTGGGTTCAGTGAGAGCCTTGGTCCCAAAAAGTTAAGTAGAAAGAAATGGAAGAAAACATTCAAAGTCAACCTCTGAGCCCCACATGTGTACACACATACATACAAGTACACACATGCTACACACACATATAAACACAGTAATTTTTAGATGTACTTTGCATAAAACAGTTGGGCCTGTCATGTGGCGCTGCACTAACTTCAACAGTGAACTTGATTATTTCTTGACTGTCACGCATTTCTTTAGAAACAGCAGCTCATTAGTTCTGTGGGCTCCACAGCTCTGTGCCTGAGTGAATTCACCATGCTTACATTTTCTCATGGTTTATTTTAGACCAGGGCTAAAATTGGAATTTTTCCGAATAAAAAGACAAGCCCTCCACCATTGCTAACAAATGTTGGATGCTTTTGGAAATTAGCTTACGATGCAACCTCAAAAGCAGTCCTCCTTGAGCCTGGCCTAAAACTTCCAGGCAAGACAGCCCCGAGGTGCACAATTTAAGATGCACCTGCCTCGCTTGCACCTGGGGTCAAGCTTCTCTCACACTTCAGGGCTATCAAAGTTAAAGCCTAGATTTGCAATGACATTTTCCATCTCCCAGCAAGCCAAAGGATTTGTTCACATTTCAGAGATCACTTAACCGCCCAGTGAAGGAGCAGCGACCTCACCCTTGGTGGGGAGAGATTTACATGCTAAAAGGCAGATATCAGGAGAAGCACTTCACAGAAATCCACAAGCGCTCTCCCAGAAGTGAGCACAGCCAATTAAAACCATTTGCTCACATATTTTGTCAGCATCTGGCAGAATGGAGCTGAATGAAATGATATTTTTAGGTGAATTATGTTACAACTCGTTACAGATCAGCCTAGGCAAATGAATGCTTACAAGGGATTTCCTAGGAAGCACTAACTTGGCATCAGAACAAAGCAAGCCGCTATCTCCTCACAACAGAATTCCTCTCCTCTTATAAGGAGACCAGTGTTTAAAAACTATACTCCATCACTGTGATTACTGCTACCACTGAATTTCTGTCAGTGAAGAATTTTTGGAAATGTGTTGTCTTCCTTGCTGTATAAATAACATAATACCAGTGATTGGTGCCTGTTGACCCAGAATGCCTACAATAGTTACTATTTGATGTTTTTTGTATAAAAATATTTACCAACCTATGCATCTGGTTATTTTAAACACTACTACTTAATCATAAATCTTTCAGAGGATTAAACATGCTTTGCCCACTAAGAGAGCAGTTGTCTCATTGCAAACAAATTGAGAGCTGAACACGGTCCTTTCAACTTTCAGAGTCTCTTCCTGACCAGGGATGCCCCCGTCAAATGGAGGCCAAGTGAGCCCCTTCCTCATGGGACTTAGGTCCAAGGCTTCTAAATGGGGATGTGGGACCCCAGAGTCACTCAAAGTCCATGCTCGCTTATTCTTCTGTCCACGTAACTCTGCCCACACTCAGGTGGCTGTGTCTCTATTGGATCTTGAAATTGGAGACTCTAAAGACAGAAAGTGGCCCACAAATTCTTAATGCCTTTAAACTTGAGCCACTGATTTGTAGTACACTAAGAGATTGTTGGAGTTTTGCTTTGTGAAACGAGGTTTCACCATGCAGCTCTAGCTGACCTGGGTCTTGCTATGTAGACCAGATTGACCTGTCTCTGCTTCCCAAGTACTAGGATTAATGTCATATGCCACCATACTGGCTCCTGTATGTATTAGATTACTAGATTTTAAAGACATGTGCGTGTGTGTGTGATGTGTATGTGTGTGTGACATGTGTGCAGGTTCACATACCCATGTGTGCATGTATGGAGGCCAGAAGTCAATGCTGGATGTCTTCCCCTATTGCTCTCTACCTTCTTTTGTGAAACAGGGTCTCTCAGTGAATGCGGACCTCACCACCCCAGCTAGACTACTTGGCCAACAAGTCCTCCATACCCTTGGGTCTCCACAACAGACCCTCAGCACCACCCCCCAGCATTAGCATCCACCACAGTGTGATCCATGCCCCACCTTTAACACGGATGCTGGAAATCCAAACTCAGGCATTCCCTTATGCTTGCACATCAAACATTTTACCTACTTAGCCACCTCCCAGCCCCAAAAAGTCAATTACCTAATAACATGCTAAAATCATTTTTATATTGAAAGCTAAGTAAAATACTATAAAATCAATTTCATTCACTTCTTTTTTTTTTCTTTTGTTTTGTTTTTGGGTTTTGTTTTTTTTTTTTTTGAGACAGATTATCTCTGTGAAACAGTCCTGGTTGTCCTAGAACTCACTCTGTAGACCAGGTTGGTCTCAAACTCACAGAGATCTACCTGCCTCTGCCTCCTGAGTGCTGGGATTAAAGGGGTGCGTCACCACTGCCTGGCTTCACCTACTTTTTTTACTGTGTTAGAAAGAGTTACTAGAAGGCACAGGTGAGGAACATGGATTATATTATACACCCCCCACACCCACACCCACCCCACCCCACCCCCAGCCATGGCTGCACTGAAGCCTCAGTTTCTCTCAGCTGCAGAAGCCCTGGTATGATCCCCATGTTACAGCATGGCCAAGGGATGCAGAGAGCTAGAAGGATCTGCTTAAATCCTTCAGCTCACCACTGCCAGATTCTAACGTGGGTATCCATCTTTTACGCTCAAAACGAAGTCCTATCCCACTAGACTCTACTTCTCCATGTCTCTGAGATCAGACTGTTGACTGACCACTTGTGCTGAGGACAACAGGTCCTGAAGCAAGGAAAGTGTGTGGGGCTAGATCCTGTGGACTTGGATGGTTAAGTTTGCAGGGACTCTGCCAGCTCTTTGTTAAACAGGGGTTCTGAGATGGATCACAGTGGGCATATTTACACCATGGGAATTCTACATCTCAGAGACTTATTTTTGACTCCTAGAAGCCATTTGCCGGTATACCACTGAGTAACTAGCAGGGACAGTTGAGCACGGAGCTGGAGTTGGATCTGAAGAAACTGGGTCCTTCTCTGCATGTTACAGGAGGAGTATCTAAGGCGGTGCCCGGATTCCAGCCTCCATTCTCCTGCCGATCTGCCCTCTGCAGAGTGAATGCCAGCAGAGGCTCAGCACACACAGACATTTGTGCTTCCATGAAAAGCCCTCGTGAATACAGTGTGCCCCCAGGGACCTCACCTTGGCCAGATGATCAGCCAGTTTGTTCCTGGCATCCTTGGTCTCCTTCAGCCCGTTTATGAATGCCGTGTCTACCACGTCACACTGTCTGCGCAGGTCATTGGCCGTCTGGGACAGGATGCGGTCCACCAGGGTCTTCAGCGCCATCGAGTTGTTACGCTGCTTGTCCGCCTTCTCCACGTTGGTATTGGAGAAGTCCAGCCAATCGTCCAGACTCACTGAGCTGAAACATAAGTTTCTCCCTTGGGCTGGGGTAGCAGGGACAACTCCTGAGTATTACTAGAAACTAAGCTACCTCCAACCCCACAAGTACATAGGATGTTTTTCCACCATTGGGCTTTGCCTGCATGTATGTCTGTGCACCACATGCGTGCCTGGTGCCCACAGAGGCAAGAATAGGGCATCAGATCCCGTGGAACTTGTGAGCCACCATGTGGGTGCTGGGACTAGAACCTGGGTCCTCCATAAGAGTTAGTAAGCACTCTTAACTCCTGAGCCATCCCTCTGGTTTCTAAAAATTGTTACTCATGAACACACACCACAGAATATATGATGATATTTAGTAAAAAAGGAAAAAAAGGAAAGAAAGAAAGAAAAGAAAAAGAAGAAAAGCAGGCGAACCCTATTAGAAGAAGTCAAGAGAGTGTCCATTTTGGGGGAGTAGAAAAACATATCAGGCAGAAGGAAGCTGAGGGAGGCTGAGGCAGGAGAATCTCCAGTTTGAGGTCAGCCTGGGTTACATCGCAAACTTTTTGTCTCAAGAATAAGAAGAAGGC
>JAQHUG010000322.1:1127902-1141882 GCA_028555095.1 Dicrostonyx torquatus | reverse complement strand
TTTCCTTTCCTTTCCTTTCCCCCTTCCTCACTAGCCGTTCCTGTGGGTGTGTGATCCCCTCTCAATTATAGTTCCTTCTTATAATCTCAAGACTCAAAAGCTGAGGCAGGAGAACCACTGAGTAGCCTACTCTACAGAGTGACAATCTGTCTGAGAAAAAAAAAAAAAACCCTCCTCTGAAAGCTTCACATCTTTACCTTTCCCATTTAGATGCGCTCTCACCTAGATTTGCTTTTGCAGATGTGTGACGAGGCAGGGGTTGGGGTGTAACTTTTCCTTCAAGCCAGCCATACCTCTCCACCTCTTTAGAAGCTGCTTGCTGGTTTCAGCAGGAAGCCTGGTGGTGTTTTTAACTGGTGTTGTATTGAATCAATAGGTCAATTTGTAGCACAGAAAATCAGGTTGTAGTCACCCTATGGGGTGAGTAAGATACTGAATTGTTCTATGCACTGATTTCCATATCCTGCGTTTGTTTCTGACCTCTTTGACTTGGTGTAGTAATGGGCCATAGTTCTCACTGAAGAACTTCTGCACCTTTTGCTAGCATTACTCTGAGGTGTTTCATAGGCTTCGCTGTGTTTCAGTGCTGGGGCAGAGCCTAGGGCCGGAGAACATAGTCTATCACTGAGCCGCACTCTAATCCTTCGGTTTATTTTCTTTTGTTTTGTGCTGCAGTTATTTGCAAGTATACACGAGGTGTGCATGTGGTCACCTGTGCCACTGCATACATGTGGATGTCAGAGCACGAGTTTGAAAAGCTGGTTTTTTTCCTTCCACTTTCACCCTGTTTCTGGACATCAAACTCAGGTCGCTAGCCAAGTCATCTTCCAGTCCCTTGATGGCTTTCATTTATTTATTTATTGTTGTTATTGTTGTTTTCTTTCCTTTTTTTTTTTTGGTTTTTCGAGACAGGGTTTCTCTGTAGCTTTGGAACCTGTCCTGGAACTAGCTCTTGTAGACCCGGCTGGTCTCGAACTCACAGAGATCCGCCTGCCTCTGCTTCCCAAGTGCTGGGATTAAAGGCATGCGCCACCACCGCCTGGCTTTCTTTCCTTTTTTTAATACAGAATCTCTATATATAGTCCTGATTGTCCTGTAGCTCACTGTGTAGACCAGGCTGGCCTTGAACTTAACTTTGTTTAATGCCAGTGTAAACGGCTAATTTTAAATTGTTCAATGAATCTATGACATTTAAGATGCAGTTTGAAAATCAGTCCTCATCTCTCCCTCTTGTTTTACCTCATCCCCTGTGTTATTAGCCACCCAAACTGATAGCCTCTGGCTTGTACATGTAGGTATTTGGCTGATCGCTGTCCATTTTATTTTACATTTATTGATTTAAGATCATCATTCTGTCTTTCTTTATTTGTTTGTTTGTTTGTTCGTTCGTTTGTTCGTTTTTTGAGACAGGGTTTCTCAATGTAGTCCTGGCCATCCTGGAACTAGCTCTGTAGACCTGTCTGGCCTCAAACTCACAAAGATCCACCTGCTTCTGTCTCCCAAAAGCTGGGATTAAAGGCATGTGCCACCACTGCCTGGCAAGGTCAAACATTCTTTAAGTGCTATTTTTCAGCATGAAATTGTTAAGGTTTAATTGTTCTTCCTATAAGACACAGGTCAAATGTTTATCTCTGGGGACTTCGCCAGTTCTCTGGTGCCTGCCCCACCCCAGCTTAGCTCTATTCACTCAGGACACATCTGGCTCTATACTGATCAATGACTTTCATGCCTTTCTCCTTTCAAGGTGGGAACCCATGAAAGCACAGACTCTGCTCATCCCCTGTTGTGGTCCCAATGTGTGGTCCATACAAGCTATCAATGAATGGGAGTCAGATTGGTGAATGAATGATAAATAGTTGAAAATCAGATGGTCTTGCTGTGTCTGTCTAATGGCACTGGTCTTCAACACAGAATCTTTAAAATGAACATGTTCTGCCCAACTCCACACTTCCAGAATGACATATTGCCACACTAAGCATGACACTGTATGACCAATAGCCTCATCAGGATGCAGTTTCATATATACTAAGCGTGGTGTCTTACCAAGTTTCTTGTTCACATCACTCTGAGACTTCCTGGTGGTCTTCTCGATTTCATCCACAAGCCTCTGGCTCTCTGCCACCAGGCGTTCAGATCGGGACCTTTGGGCCTCTGCTCTGTGGTACTGGCTTTTGTTAGCAATGTACCACTCTGCAGGAAGGAACTTGGGTGGAGATTGCAGTAGTTTGGCCATTTGGGATATCCAAAGTCCTGATCAAACACAGACCATTTTGCATTAAATGAAAGAGGTGGGTTCTTTCTGCCATTGTCACCATCATCACACTCTGACACTCGTACTGAAACGTGCAACAAATCATAAATTGAACCAAGCGTGCTGTGTCGCCAGCTCCCAGATCAAGAAATCAATGTTACCAATATGCCAAACCTTTCTGGTCTCTCGTTGCCACTCCTAAACACACAGGATGACCACTAACTTGATCTTTAATGTTACATATAAGTTCCTTTGGTTTTGAACCATACACAGTATATTCTTTTGCATCTAGTGCCTTTTACTTAACGTCATTTTCTTAACAGTGGTCTGACTGCTGACAATGCAGTTTGTCCATTCTCACTGCTATGTAGTGTGCCAGATGACTATGTAAAAATCACCCTTTTTCTATTGCTTATGATGTGTCGACTCCTCTCACTTAAAGCTATCACAAGAATGCTATTAATATTCTCCTTTGTGTGTTTTGGAAACAGAATTTTCATTGGTCTTGCTGGATGACAGAGTGGTGTACTGGTTAATTTTATGTCACCTAGATACATACAGTTATCTAAAAGGAAGGATAATGCTCCAATAAGATCCAGCTGTAGGATGTTTTCTTAATTAGTGATTGATGGGGGAGGACCCAGCCCATGGTGGGTGATGCCATCCCTGGGCTGGTCATCCTGGATTCTTTAAGAAAGCAGGCTGAGTAAGCTCTGGGAAGCAAGCCAGTAAGCAGCATCCTTCCATGGCCTCTGCATCAGCTCCTGCCTCCAGGTTTCAGTTATGTTTGAGTTCTTATCCTGACTTCCTTCGATGATGAACAGCAATATGGAAGTATAGACCAGCTAAATAAACCCCTTCCTCCCCAGCTTGCTTCTTGGTCATGGTGTTTCATCACAGAGTCAGAAACCCTAAGTAAGACAATCGGTGTTCTTCCAAATACATGAGCCCAGCTATGTCCTCTAAGGAATAAACAGGCGTGACATCTGTAAGACAACGCCTGGGCATTGTGACTATGTTACAAAGAACCACTGTCATATTTGCCTTCCACAGACAAAGCTGAACTCTGAGGGGCTCCCTGTCTTGGGCCCTACAACCCTAGCATCCGTCCTAGATGCCTCTGAAACCTTCACAACCACAGATGGAGTAAGATCTTGACTAGGCTGAGCACCAAAGCCCACACAGACCCCTTGGACACTCCTGAACTCCACAATCCAGTCCCCTCTACGGCATTTCTGAGTCTATCCCAGCATGACTTCCTGAGATTTAACTTTGAACAAGTGTGAGCTGAGCGGTCTCAGAGAGGAGACCCATCAGGGCTGATGGCTGATCCCAAGACACACGGCTGTGGGTAGGGAGAAGGGGTCAATGAGGTGGATCGAGATTCGCTTACCTCAGTGTTTCCAAGAGCACAATCTAAGGTCGGGGCCTCCTTACCCCAACGGGAGATCCTGGATCCGAAAGAACCAGGAGGGGGAAACTGCGGTCTCTATGGCAACCGGACGCGGAAGGCTCCCTGGTCGGAAGACTGCGCAAGCGCGAATGTGCGCGTTGCTAAAAGGAGGCCCGCTCAAACTTGGAGCTGACTATGGATGCTCCGAAGTCTGGTGCTGCTGGGAAAACGTCAAACACCGAGCAGGAGACCGGGTCACGCCCTGTTCCTGGTCCCAGAGTCTCTGACTCTACAGTTGTACTGCGGGGTCGAACTTGGCGATGCCCCAGCTTCAGACAGCCCGGGATCACCAAGCCATACAGTGCGTTCTGCAGGTGGTAAATGCTCGAAAGGAGCTTTGAGGAGAGAGACCTGCATGCAAGCCTGGCGACACACACGGTGCACGGGTGGCTCCAGATAGGGTTAGGTAAGAGTGGGTTTTCAGCCAGGTATCTTCTCCCAAGACGTAAAATTCACCAAGAAATGAGCTTTTTCTCGGTCAAGATAGCACTACTAAGTCATCTTGAAACTGTTGGATTGGGACGTCAACCATCCATTGTCATGGTATGGAATTTTAGCACGCTTTGAAACGCGTTCATTTTACAGGCAGTGCGCTTATTTTAAAAGGCTTAGCACTACTACTGGAAACAGGAAATTAGAGCTGGCAGTGTGGTAGAAAGCAGCCATTAAAAAAGACATAAAATTTAATGTCGATTAAAAACAGTGTAAAAGCAGTAACAAGCTGGGCGGGGCAGCCCACGCCTGTCATCTCAGCTCACCAGAGAGAGACACTTACGGTGAAGACTCAAATCTGAAAGGCCCTCACCTTTCAAATGTGTATATTTTTAATTCTGGTAGGATGTCTTAATTCAAAGAAACAGAAAGGGACTTTGAAATGGTAACAAAATTTTCATGTCCAGCACAAGATGAAAATTTAGAACAGTATTTAGAACAATGCCCTTAAATTTTTTTAGAGGAAAAAATTGAAATTTTAAATTACATACCTAGTCAAAACATATCTTATATGAGACAGAATACTTTGGAGGCTGTGCTGGTACTAACATTGCACATTTCCGGGGGTGGGCAGTGAGGAGATGCTAAAACAAAGGTAAAAATCCCAGAAAGTCATAATAAGATAAAGGAAGTAGTGGGACCAACTCAGGTTTGCGATTAAAAAAACAAAACAAAACAAAACAAAACTCAGTGCAGGGGGCTGGAGAGAGGGCTCAGCAGTTAAGAGCACTGGCTGTTCTTGGCACAAGTCCTGAATTCAATTCCCAACACCTACATGGTGCCCTCTTGTGGCTGCAGGCATATGGGCAGACAGAGCTGTGGAACTGTGGAACTGGACAGCATACATGACTATGTTTTGGGTGTGTTTGCTGCGCTGTTATTTAGTCACTATTTTGCAGTGCATCCCTACTTAAAACTGTGTGCCTGCGGCTGCTCACCTTCCTGCCTCACGCTTCTCACTCTACGACTTGCAGCATTTCTCTGGTGTTTGAGTCAATCTCATGTTTTTCTGCCCACCATGGCCCTAGGAGCCATAGTATCCCACGTATGTGTGTACCACAGAGCCCAGCCCTGTGGTGGCTTATCCCACCCAAGCTTGTGTAAGTACACTCTGTGATGTCCACCCAGTGAAAAAACAGTCTAAGAAGACATTTCTAGAGCATATGCCTCTGTGTGGCTGGTGAAATATATACAAAAGGGATAACAGTGTTTGTTGTGGAACAGTGGGTATTTATAAATTAATATGTAAAGAACAAGTTTAAAGGAATACAAACCAAAATTTGCCATTGTCTGCAACCATTGTTTAAACATTTATCTGCTATAAAGCTTTCTTGTCCATACATGTTATGTATTTGGATTCATATAATAAATAGCTCAGATCACTTTCACCCCTTTTGTATGCTGAGGTACTTCACAAGATTTCACTTTTTAAAACTTTTCATTATGTGTATATATGTGTCTGTGTGGGTTTGCGCACATGAGTGCAGTGTCTGTGGAGGCCAGAAGAGGGCGTCAGATAACCCGGAGCTGTAATTACAGGCTACTGTGAGACCTCCAAAGTGGGTGCAGGGAACCAAACTCAAATACTCTGCAAGGGCAGTACTTGCTCTTAACTACTGAGTCTTCTCTCCAACAATAGATTTTAATTTTTTTAGAAAAGAAAAACTCAGGTGGGTAAGATGGCTCAAGAAAAAAAAAAAAGTGTTTCTCCAGAACCCACATTGTAGAAGGAAAGAACTGACAGCTAAAAGTTGTCCTCTGATCTACAAACACAGAGAGAGATGGGGAGGGAGGGGAGAAGGCAGGGAGGATAGAGAGACATAAATAATAAAACTGGAAAAGTGAAACTGGGAAAATTCCTTTGCTAAAATAATGGTAACAACCAAAAATGGGTTTGGGGGAAGCAGAAGAATAATTGATTTGACATCCAGATTTCCTGCTGGTTCTAATTCCAGGACACCGCCATTTCTTTCTGTCCAGTGAGTGTAACTCGAGCAGACTGAGGGGCACCTGATTCTGTGTTGGCCAAGCCCTCCACCACTAGGCCACTTGGCATCCCTCCAATTGCTGGGAATGCACATTCCTGGGCCCTGCCCAGACCTACTGCATCAGAAAGTTTGGGGACCCCCAATGTGTAATTAACACCCCCCACCCTGCCTGGAGGTGTGTCTGAGGCTTAGTTCTTAGAGGAAATCTCCAGGCCTCAGAATGCTGGGCTTTCAAAGCCCCGTGGTCTTGTTCAGACTGATATGGCTAATAAGGGGTTTTTGTTCATTTGTTTGTTTTCATGTTTTTTTATTGACCCTTCGGAAATTTCACATCATGCACCCCAATTCCACTTACCTTCCAGTCACTCCATATCTGCCCCATACCCTTGCAGCATGTCCCCTCCAAAAGTTAATAAAAACAAACAAAAAACCCACCTTGCTCCTCCATCTTTCCAATACCTGTTCATTCATCCGAGTGGCAAAGGAAGCTGCAGTGTGCCACTCAGTATATCCTTTTGCCAAATCAGCCCCACCCGCAAAACGTTCATTGCAATGAGTCCTTGGTCTGGTTCAAGGCCTCTGCCACACCAACATCACTGGGCCCTCATGGAAACCCCTTTGGATATCCCTCCATAAATATCTCATGGCTATTGTCCTGCAGGACCAATCCCTTCGTGCACTCCAGCAGGCCATAGATGGGGCAGATGTTAGGGTGGGCCAACCCAAGGCAAGATGTGGGTCTGGGGAGTAGCTGAGCTGGTTGGTCCTGGTCACTGGAACTGTCCCCTCAGGCAAGGGGCAGAGCCAGCTTTCCTAGGCCCATGCCATCGGAACCAGGTTTCCCATACCTGCAGTGAAGGGTGAGACCATCTCTCCTGAGTGTGATGGGGTGTGGGGCCAGCTCTCCTGCTTCAGTGTACAGCAAAAGGAAGGACCAGCTATCCCAGGACCAGTGAGAGACAGGGTTGGCTCAGCATGGCCCACAGATTTCAACAATCATGGTTCCTATGACCCCCTGTGATAACATGAGCCATGGACATCAGCCCAGACCCTGGCTGCTATTGGCCCACGGCAGTTCTCCAAACAAAGACAACACCATAGCCCCATGTGGCTGCACAGGTCACTCAGATCGGCATGGCCCGGGAAGGGGCCAGGCCCCTCAGATACCAAGATGGCCACAGGTTGCAGCCCACACCCAGGGTTTCCGT
Source organism: Dicrostonyx torquatus (assembly GCA_028555095.1). Classification (NCBI taxonomy): domain Eukaryota; kingdom Metazoa; phylum Chordata; class Mammalia; order Rodentia; family Cricetidae; genus Dicrostonyx; species Dicrostonyx torquatus. The sequence continues at coordinate 1,134,490 of JAQHUG010000322.1, read as the reverse complement.
ATGACCTTTGGTGGTACCATGGGCCACAAACATCAACACAGACCATGGACCCTGACATGGTCCTCAGTAGCAGCTCAGGCTCAGATATGGCCCCCCTCAGCATAGTGCCCATTGAACACCAACATAGCCCCAGGTGACTGCCCAGACTCCTAGCATCAGCATGGCCTTCCGTGATATCAGGAGCCACAGACATCAACTCAGACCCTGGCTACTGTAGGGCCATGGACCTAGACATGGCCCTCGGCAGCAGTCCTGGCCTGGACAACACCATGGCCCCAGCTGGCAGCAGGGGCCACTCAGATTGGTGTGGCCCTGGCAGTGACATGGACCTCGGGCACCAACATGGCCACAGGTTGAGATCTAGACTCCCAAGCATCCTTGTAGCTTTTGATGACACCATGGGCCACGGGTGTCGACATAGACTTCAGGTGTGATAGAACAACGAGCCCAGACATGGTCCTTATCAGCTGCCCAGACTTGGATGTCACCTTGGCCACAGGTAGCAGCACAGGCCACTTCAATTGGTATGACTCCAGTGGCAGTGTGGCCCTTGGACACCAACATGGTTCCAGGTGGCAACCCAGACACAAATGTCACCATGTCCCCCAGTGTCAGCATAGGTCACTCAGATCTACATGGTCCTGGTGGCAGCATGACTCTCGAACACTAAAATGGCCACAGGTGGCAATCCACACCCCAAGCATCCCCATGACCTCGGTGGCAACATGGGTCATGGACATTAACACAGACCCCCTGTAACAGACACCAACATGGCAGTAGGCAACAGCCCAGGCCTGGATGTCACCATGGTCCCAGGTGGCAAACAGGCCACCAACATCCACGCATTCCTCACAGCCCTTGCTTCTTCAGAACTTCCTCTTTCCACAGCACACGAACGGGTCCTCCTCTCTCCCATTTCACCACCATCATATTGGCACCCACCTGACCAGTGCCACAAGGCAATGGACAGTACTGTGGATACTTCGGGAAGGCTGGACCAAGAGGACAGGCCGCCCAGTGGGTAATTTTCGCCTGCCTGTGCCAGGGATGTTGTTTTCTATTGGAAGAAATTCCTTTCAGCCCTAGGAGTAGCCTAGAAATCAAAATGAAGAAAGACTAATAAGGCTTGAAGACCAGATTGTTTAACTCTGCCAATTTACGGAGTAAAGTAAGGGCTGACATACTACTGTGTTCACAGTCTCACAAGCAAGGTGGTCCTGAGCCAGAAGACCTCACGTCTCCTGATGTTCAAGAAAGACTTCAAAGCAGTTGATTACATGAATCTAGTGAGAAATACCGGGACGGCTATTGAGCAACACTTCAATGCTCAAAGTCCACAGAACGCTGGATCCCTCCCGCTGAAGTCTATTGCTCTCACAATGCAGGGCATGTCTTCATCTTGTCTTCAGAAGATTAAGAAACATTCCTGGGCTGAGGAGATGGCTCCGTGGATAAAGTGCTTACCACACAAGCATGAAGACCGGAGTTCAGGTCCCCAGAACCCACATAAAGACAAGGTGGGCAATGGAAGGGGACCTCTAATTCCAGCCCTCCAAAGGGGAAGATGGGATCGCCAGAGCAAACTGAGTGGCTAGACTAGCCCAGTCAGCAAGTTCTGGGTTCAGCTGGGACTTCACCGCCACAAAGAAAGACACCAGATCTCAACCCCAGGCCTCCACTTACACACATATGCACTCTATCTAGCACACACACACACATGCACACGCACGCACGTGTGTCAGGGGGTAATTCCGATTTTTCTTTCCTTCCGCTCTGAGTTTGGTACACTTGAATTCCTAAGTGATCCTCTCAGTCAAAAGGGAAAAAATAAGAAATTGGGATGGTTTTCTTTGTAATTGAATAGTAGGAGAGTTCTTGCTGAAGCAATCACAAGTGTTCACTGGAATCTATGACAACATAAAACACTTGCTTCCCAAACGCTCAGCTAAGTATTTCTCAACTGTTGGTTTTATACATTTTATAACTTGAGTCAGAAGTGTGGCAAGTGAAGGGGGCCTTTTTCAAGTTTTCCCAGGAGACCCGTATTGGGCTTGCCCATTAACCCTTCAGAGAGAGGCATCTACCTTTGAGCTGAAAAGTAATCATGGTTATTTTGCATCCTTTCTTGAGCTTGGTTTCTGGGAAATCTTGTGCAAAAGACTTCAAGGTACCATGAGACTGAAGAAGCAGCAGATCCAGGACATGCACAGTCAAGCTCACGAGGGACTTGCTGACAGAGGGAGGGGGAAGGATAGTGACAAGATTGGTGGAAGTTAGAGTGAGGATCAGGGTCAGGACAAAGCGACTTTCATCCAAGCTGCAACGTATGTGGTTTATCTTAAACTAACATCAAAACTGCTAAGCACGTTCTTGGTGCCAGGGACAGCCATAAAGCTACACACCACGCTGGTAGTTTTTGTTTGTATTAGTCTACTGAAAAAGCATGTAGGAAAATGGGCCAGGAATGCTCAGTGACAATGACCCAAGATGATTACTCACGTTCAGGCTGCATCCCTAAACTTAAAAGAAATAAGAAAGAAAAATTTGCCAGGTATGGTAGGGCACACCTTTAATCCCAGCACTCAGGAGGCAGAGGCAGGAGAATCTCTGTGAGTTCGAGGCCAGCCTGGTCTACATAGCAAGTTCCAGAACAGCCAGGACTGTTAAACAGAGAAATCCTGTCTTGAGAAACCAAGAAAAGGAAAGAAAGAAAATGCTAGTGTTATTTCTTTGCTTGGTTTACTCTTTAATCAGTTGCTGCCTTTCAGTTCAGGTATTTGCAGTGTGCAAACGGGGTTTGAGTATGGCAGAGTTGGGTGGGTGGCTCAGAAAACAGTTCCTCCACCTGGGAGCTTGGGAAACTGTCATAAACTCTACACTTGTTCCCCGGGTAAGGCATCAGTTGTGAGAGCACTGTGAATGTCACACTGGCCAGGAAATAACTTCAGCCCCTTCAATAAACAAACAAGAATACTGTGGTTTATGTTCAGATTCCAATTAATAAGGTTAGGAGTGGGAGGAAGGAACATGAAGGATCAGATCAACTTTGAAAAGCAAATAATTGAGGTGATAATGTAGCTGGGAGGAGAAGCTGGGAGATTATCAAAGCACGGAACTTATAATTAAGAAGTAAAAATAGGAGAGAATGAGAGAAAGAAAAGACACAGTAATAAGAAATTGAACTTGAAAAGTGGCTCAGCAATTAAGAGCACTGGCTATTCTTCCAGAGGACCCAGGTTCGATTCCCAGCACCCATGTGGTGGCTCACAGCTGTCTGTAATTCCAGTGGTAGGAGATCTGACGCTCTCCCTTGCCTCCACATACACAAGTGGTACACTGACAAACATAAAGGCCAAACACTTATACACATAAAAGTTTTAAAAAGTTAAATAAGATGGGAGGAGGGATATATAAGATGTGGTCCAGTATGGTGAAGATACTTACAGTTAACTGTGTTAAAATGTAACAGTCCTTAACACATGAGAAGTAAAAAGCAAAACCATCATGATGCACACATGCAAGACTGGAAGATAAATAGACAGAATCCTTACTGAACTGCTGCCACCACTGTGCTGAGGGCAAAGGCTGAGTTCCCTGAACCTCTAGCTCCATGTAGTGCTGTCGAGAACCCCATATTACTGAGACAGGGTCTCTCTCTAAGCCTGGAGCCCACTGTCTCAGTGGTCTGCCAACCAGTTACTGTCTCCCCAGCACTACGACACCCAGTTTTTTGGTAGATGCTGGGAAGGCAAACTCAGATCCTCATGCTTATACCACAAACACTTTACTCACTGAACCACATCCCCAGTCCAGTCTCACCCCCCCCTTTTTTTTCTTTCTTTTATAGTTTTTCAAGACAGGTGTCTCTGTGTAGCCTTGGCTGTAGACCAGGCTGGCCTTGAAATCAAGAGATCTGCCTGCCTCTGCTGAATTAAAGGTATGAGCCACCACCATCTGCCTCCCCTATTTTAACAAATGTCTTTCTCTATGTCCTTCAAAATGAATAATTTCTATTGATCTATGTTTAGGCTCACTGTTTTGTTGTTGTTGTTATTTCCATTGTATTATTCTATAGAATGATTTGATCTCAAATATAGTTTGAAAAAATTCAATTATTTTAAGGTTTACTTCTGTGATAAAATTTCCTATTTGTTCATTCATTATAAACACATTTTCCATTATAAACATTATCGCCTTAACAAAGAGAAAGAAATGTTTAAAATATTTTAGACTTATTATTGTATGTGTTTTGCGTGTGTGTGTGTGTATGTATGTGTGTGTGTGTAAAATTTAATTTAAATATGCCTATTTTATGCCAGGTGCTCTTTTCAGTGTCGGCCTAACTCTGTCTCTAAGCCAACGTTCAGTGAGTATAATATATTGAGTATATGTGGTATCATTCTCTATGACTAAAAGTAGAATTAATTTCAGAAGAAATTCTTTTCTTTCTTTCTTCCTTCCTGAAAAGTTTTTACTCCCCAACAAACCTCTCCACCGACACAATGATCCAGATCAGACCAAATCAAACCAAATTAGAAGAAGCCGAGGTCTAATGGATGCCAGCACTCCTGGATGGCTACCCAGTCCCTCAGAAAGGAGATGGGGAAGGAAGATTGGGAAAATCACGGAGAGGGGAAAGGAAGACCGGGAAGACTACATATTTGTTGGTGGGGGGAGGGAGCAGTTTAAATACCCTGTGGGAGCTGTCTTAAGCCTCTCTGGGGAGGGGTCACCGTTTGGTGGGCTTTCTTTTTTTTTAATAAATTAATCCCGGTTTTATTTATTTATTTATTATGTATACAGTATTCTGTCTGCATGTATACTTGCAGGCCAGAAGAAGGCAACAGACCTCATTACAGATGGTTGTGAGCCACCATGTGGTTGCTGGGAATTGAACTCAGGACCTTTGGAAGAGCAGGCAGTGCTGAGCCATCTCTCCAGCCCCCTTGGTGGGCTTTCTTGAAGGTGGAGTCTGGACTGCGGCAACTCCCAGAGGAGGGAGTTTGGGGTGGGACTTTCCACTCAAACATATTTGGGGATTTTTTTTAAAGATGTTTTTATGTGTACATGTGTGTGAATACATGTGTATGTGCACCATATCTGTGAAGGTATCTATGGAAGCCAGAAAAGGGCATCAGAGATCCCCTAGAACTAGTTACAGGCAGTTGTGAGCTGCTTGATGTGGGACCTGGGAATGAAACCCAAGACCTCTGCAAAAGCAGGGGTGCTCTTAACCACTGAGCCATCTCTCCAGCCCATTTTTTTGTTTTTGAGATAAGATCTCACTATGCTTCCCTGACTGGCCTAGTACTTGCTGTGTAGACCAGGATGGTCCAGCTGCCTCTGCCTCTCAAGTACAGGTCTGCGCTCCCACACTCAGCTCTAAACTGTATTTTATAATGGGGATACCTGAATCTTCCAGGAAAAGAAAATCTGAGAGCTTTTCTCCCCCTCGAAGAACTTTTTTTTACATAAAGTTTGCGCCTAACAGGTCTTAAGAAGAAGGATTCCACACTCAAAAGAGTGTGTTTGGAGGTAGAGTTGTCGGCATTCTTAGTGGACAAAATCCTCCGGCACACTGACTAGAACCCAGGGCTGGGTTTCCAAAAGGATCACGATGGCAATGATTCCTGGTGCGGGCCAGGCTTTCCTCCAAAGGCTGAACCGCAGTGTGGGCTCTTGAGTTGTGAAAGGTGTTTAAAATCAGAATTGCACGGCCAAAGTTACAAACCGATTCCTGCTAATTGGGACTTTAATTACAGACTTACCAGCTGCACAAATCAGGACTGTTTGTCAATGTTCTATTTTAAAGTACAACTCAGGATGTTGAACACATGCTCTTAGGAAATACTTGTCTCCTGGCACTTACATGAGTCAGTCAAAATCCGTGATCCAGACCATGGAAAATACAAATATGCATCTTCTTGTGCTATTTGGCATGGCCTTGTGTCTCCTGACAGCGTTGGAGGGGCTGCTGTTGAACCTTGGCAGCATCTCTCTGGAAGGAGGCTGGCGATCTATATCACAACTGCAGGCTGCTCAGGAAAGGGTGCATCCCAGCCCCCACTGCACACCTACCCAGTCAAGCTGCAGAACGTGTGCTCGCTCCCTCCTTCCGGTGGCCTTCCTTCCCTTGGGTTTCACTTTTCAGCAGGAAACAGAACATGAGTCTAGGATTGTCTTTGCACTTGGACCCATCTCCTTTGCTGATGGGATTCAAGAATGCCGTTTTGTGCTGTGACTATGTGCCCGGTGAATAGGTCCCTTGTGTTCTAGAAGAAATGTGGTGCCTGGTTGCTCATCACCACTGCTGGCCCTAGCAGCTCTGAGGAGAAACCAGCTTGGATTTCTGCCTCGGGGATTAACATCTCAGAGGCACATAAAGCTGCCTGAAGGTCAAGATGAGGCCCAGTAAAGAAGCACTTGGCTGCTTGTGTGGTTGGTTTGTTTGTCTTTTGCCATTTTGGGGCACAGCAGCTGAGGCTGATGAAGTACGAACAGCCAAGAGCAGAACCCACTGAGAGATGCTTTTTTTCCTGGGCGTGGTGGCCACTGCCCCTCCTCCTGCCCCTCTCAGGGTAGCTCCAC
>JAQHUG010000322.1:1079039-1125702 GCA_028555095.1 Dicrostonyx torquatus | reverse complement strand
AAAGAAAAGAAAAGAAAAAAAAAGAAATGGCAAATAACGATTAGACTCAGGCCAAGGGTGGAGGGAGTTATATATCTTTCTGACAGGGGGCATTGTTATGAAGTGACTAGACATAGGGAAAGGGGTTGGGATCATTGGAAAGTGCCTGGGACACACGCTGGGAGAGGACAAGAGCTCTGTCATTGGTTTATGCAGCCCCATCTCAGGATGACTTCCCTGCACCAGTGGGAAGAGTCCTGCCTGGCTGGTCAGGTGACATCTTCCTGTTATCCAGCAGTGAAGAAGAGAGACATAGAAGTTCCCTGTACTACAGCTGCTCCACAGTTTATGACTTAAAATAATCCGCCTTGGTAACTTACTGGGGTGAGGGTGTTTCCTGATTGTCGTCTGGATCATTAGCAAATCCAACCTGAAAGAGGCTGGACTGACCCACAAAGATGTTTGGGGGACATTCTTGTTGGTGCTAACTAACTCTTGGGGGGCTTGCTCCCTTTTCACTCCCACATACTAGATTCTAACTCATGGGAAAGCTTGAGAACCTACAGGAAACTGGAGTAATGTAGCCTATGGACCCACCAGACGGAAGAGCTAGTTCTGCGAGAACAGGCTATTAGTGAAACTCAGACCTCAGTTCGAATGGCTGAAAATGAGATCATTTTTAAAGATACATAGCAAAGCCATAGCTTCCAATGAGTCCAATACTATGACTAGCAAATAATAAACAAGTGGCCATTCACAAGCTTCCTCATTAGTCTCCAGAAGTTCAGAGTGAAGATCGCAGCCCCCTCCAAGGGTTACTGTTAGCACCAACAAAAACCATCCTTTTGGGCCAAACTTGCTTCTTGGCTGCCTGCTGCAATGATGGATCCATGAGAGAATGAGGGAACGCTTCTCCCAGATGCAAGGAAATCACTACGGTTCACTAGAGGGCAGTATGGTGCCTAACTTCTAATCCTTTTCAGGAACACAGAGAAAGGGAATTTGGGATCAGTATTTTTGTGGTGAGAGCCACTCTGAGAAAAACAAACATCAAACACCTTTACTTTACTATAACAGGTGTCTCGATGTGATGTGAAACTAGAAGTTTCCGGGTTGGTTCTTAAACCTCGACGATATATTTTTAAAAAGCCAGCTGCCAGCCTTGGGAGGCGGGCCAGCTATATTCGGTTGTTGCTCTGTTGCTATGCAGTGTCATAGAAGCTACAAACAAAATCAAGATCACATTTCCTCTGCCTCAGCCGTTGGAAACGCTTCCCACACGTAGGGAGCCTGTCTCCTGTGGTGCCTGGAGCTCTAAGGTCTGCAGGACGGTTAAACTGGGAAAGAGGACAACAGGGGTGGTCAGCTTTCTTGAAGGGCTGGTTACCTCTTCAAGCCTCAGGACAGCACAGTGAGATAAATGTTAGTAGTATCGTCTTCATTTGACAGATGAGGAAACTGAGCCTCTGGAGGACTCTTTGCCCACTGGACAGAGAGATCTTTGGTGGCAGGGCTGAGATTTAAACCGATCTGTTGAGTGCTGAATAAATGTCTCAGCAGTTAAGAGCACGTACTATTCTTGCAAAATACCAGAATTCAGTTCCAAGCACCTTCATCAAGCAGCCTCCTGTAACCTCAGTCCCAGGAGATCTCCACGGGTACTCGCACTGGTATGCACATAGCCACACACTAAATAACTTTTTTTTAATAATTAAAAAAAAAAGCAGAATGAAGCCAGGTGTGGCGGCGCACACCTTTAATCCTATCACTCAGGAGACAGAGGCAGGGGATCTCTGAGTTTGAGACCAGCTGGTTCCAAGACAGCCAAAGCTACAAAGAGAAACCCTGTCTGGGTATGGGAAGACCTGACTGGATGGACTATAGCGATTTCTAGGCAATTGTAACAAAGACTGGATAGCCCAGTTACCTTTGTTAAAAGTTAAACAGTGATCTTAGCATTGTAAAAGGAGAGCAGGGATGAGTAGGAAAAAATTCTAGGGAGGGGAAAAAATTGAAAGTCACTAAGTGATTTGCAAAGAGACAGGGTCATGTCAAAAAACAAGAACATTCCAGATGGAGAGTAAGCCAATTAGCAAGGGAAACAATGTAATAGCAGCCAGCACCCAAGGAGGATGAATCTTCTCCCTCACCAAGGAATTCTCGGAGCCTGGAGCATCAGTGACTGGTGGACTTCCAAAAAAAAAAAAAAAATCTGGCTTCAGGGCCTGAGTCTAGGATATACAGAATTTTTGCCCCAGTCCCCAGAGCTCTTAAGTTCATCCCAGGATGTTAAGAATCATTATAATTACTGTCACTAGAACAGTCAGATGCCAGGTGCTATGCAAAGCATATGACAACTCTGTGGGTGTAGTGCTCGCCCCCTGAGGATGCCATGGTTGTCCTGTCTTCTGGGAACTTCACCACGGAAGCCATGTGCAAGTTTGAGTGGAAAGGCGCATCTTGCCCATCATTTTTAAAGCAAGATAGTCAATTCTGTTTTTAAAATGCAACTCCATATGAATTAGTGTGGTGGGCTGCTTACCTTCTAGAATCCTTCTAGAACCCTGACAAATGGCAAATAAAAGCATGGAGGACATGTGAACCCATGAGAGAATAAAACAAGTCACGTGATGGATCTGCCCAAGACCCTGTAACTCCCTGTAGGCACTGCCCTCCGTGTGTGTGTGTGTGTGTGTGTGTGTGTGTGTGTGTATTTACAAATGTGTATATGTTTACAAATGAGCGTGTGTGTGTTGTATGCACACACACATTAGTCCTTCCCAGGGAAGAGCACACCAATTGGTTACCCAATGCCAAATGGTCTTCTCTAAAATTATACATAAAATAGTATTATACAAATTGAGATGGTTCTATTTATTTATTTGGGAACACACATTTGTAAAAACAAAGAAAAAGAGGCCGTGAATTTGAAATGAGAGGGGTTGGAGGCAAGAAAGGGGAGGGGGAAATGATGTAACTATATTTAATAAAAAAAAAAAAAAGTTGAAGCCGGGTAGTAGTGCACATGCCTTTAATCCCAGCACTCGGGAGGCAGAGGCAGGCGGATCTCTGTGAGTTCGAGACCAGCCTGGTCTACAAGAGCTAGTTCCAGGACAGGCTCCAAAGCTACAGAGAAACCCTGTCTCGAAAAACCAAAAAAAAAAAAAAAAAAGCTGAAAAGCCAACTTTCTACCCAGAGTTTGGTTCCTAATGTTCCCCCAAAGGCCCATCTGTAAAGACTTGGTCTCTAATCTGTGGCACCGTTGAGAGGCATGGAGCCTTTAGGAGATCGGACTTAACAGAAGAAGGTAGGTCACTGAGGACATGCCTTTGAAGGTGATGTGAGAACCCTGGATCCATGATCTCTCTGAGAGGGGAGCTGCTGCAGTTGTGGGCAGAGGAGCAGCTACTCCTGATGTGTTGTGAGCAAATCTAAGGGGCCTGGGGTGCGGCAGGATGCTGCACTCAGATGAAAGGTGATGATGGCAGCCTGGAGAAACTGCTAGCATTAGAGAGAGTGAGAACAATAGATGCCAACTGGCTTTAAAGGCAGAACCAAAGTGTTTTTTAAGATCTCAACTGAGGGAAGAGTATGAACAGTAGAGAGCAATGAGGGAGCGTATGAAAGAGGAAACTCAAAATGACGTGAGCAAAAAGAAGGATGATGCTGCAGCCAAGTGAGATGGGGAGGCCATGGCTAAGCTGTTCTTCCTGTTACCTGTGGATGAAGCAGTCTAAACTGAGTGGCGTAAGATGGAATATGTGGAGACTTTGGATCCTGTGGTCATGGCAGGTGCTGGGAAGCTGTCCGGAAAGTAGGACAGGGTCTTCTCAGAGCCCTTCTCATTCCCATATCTGATGCCACCACCAGAGAGTCCGGGAGCTAAAGGCCAGCCAATGGGGCTCCTGGAGCATCTTTGTATCTTCATGTGATCTCCATCCATGATATCTCCAGTCTGATGGCTTCCAGGGAGCCAGACTTCTTCCCAGTGGCTCAGAACTCCAAACCAACCTTTTATGACCTGGTGTCCACCAGAATAACCAGTGTTATTTCAGTGATATTCTGTCCCTCAGAATCCAGTGGGCATGTTGAAAAAGGAGGGGGCCAGATCCCTCCCCGCAGATAGAGAACAGACACAGAACATGTGGACATGTTTTTAAACCAGCAGTAGCAGGTTTGGGGGAGAAGATAAGAGTTCAGTTGTAGGACATTTTGCAAACTCATAATAAAGCAAACGCTATCAAATGAACCAGTGCCAGTGTCCTGATAGGACTATGGTGTGGGGAGCTAGGCGGAAGGAAGTGATGGGGTCACAGTGTAGGGGAGTCAAGCTCTCATCCCCCACAGCAGGAAACCAATGGGCGTCTACAAAGGAAAAAGTGAGAAACACGAATAAAATAACAAGAGTTGGACCCAGGATTAACTACAAAGGAAACTTAGAAAAGGTGAGGCCGGCTCTTTGTCGGACCCAGGTGAGGGAAGGAGAATAAACTGATGTTGCCTAATGTCTTCTAGCACTATTTGGCTTCATCTATGTGCATTATGACGTTGACAAAAGAACTGTTTATTTTATGTGTATGGCTTTTATTTTTCTTCCTGCGTGTGCATCCGTGCACAATGTGTGTGCCTGGTGCCCAAGGGGGTCAGGAAGCAGTGCCAGATCCATCCACGAACCAGAGTTACAGATGGCTGTGAGCTGTATGTGTGAGTTGTATGTGTACTGGGAACTGAACCCTGGACTCTAGGAAAAACAGCCAGCATTCTTAACCACTGAGTCATCTCTCCAGCCCCCAAATAATTAGTTTTTGAAAGGATGTAAATTTTATGTCTGTGCATTGATGTCTAGATGGGGGAGAGTTTGGGGAATCCTTCACAGTGGTGGAGCACTTGCCTAGCGTTGTGGCCTTGTACTTGATTCCCAGCACAAAAAAAACCAAAAATAATAGTAAAAGGAGGAAAAGTGCCCCACCCACACAACAATTGTGATTTGGGGAAACAGCCCAGGCTAATATTCTTTCCAACTCTGCACTTCCTCTTTTGCATCTCTGGCCTAAAAGAGGGCCCAGACCACAGGGAGGCCACCCTGCACACACCAGTAAGAGGGTCCAGACTACAGGGAGTCCGCCCTGCACACACCAGTAAAAGAGGCCCAGACCACAGGGATCCCACCTGCACATACCAGTAAGAGGGCCCAGACCACAGGGAGCCCACCCTACACACACCAGGGACCCGATTACTTTGTGGTCTCCCAGGGAGGACTTTTGCCCTCCCAGTTCACTGAAGCATCTCATCAATGCCACCCAGCCAGTCCCTAGAGGCTGATGAGGCTGAGGCTCACCACAGACAAGAGGGAACCATGACTCCATGAATTTACACACCCATTAGAAGCTGAGGTAGAGATCGGAAGCCTGGCCTCCTGGTTTTGGGTTTTATGGTTTTTCTACAACCAAAATGGTGGCTGCCATCACCAGTGGAACAGGTTGGGAGGATGGGGGAGGGATATGTTTCGGAAGGGAAATCTAGCCTTCTAATTTCAGGGCTCTGATTCTCCTGAATAAAAACACAACTGTCCTGAAATCCAGGGCACCAAAATGACACTTGATCCAGCAACGATGATGGCCCCTGGCTGAAAATACCCCGTTTCCCTTAGTCACCCTCTCCAGGCAGTGTAAGCCGGATAAAGTAACAGACAGAACCCAACAGATGGCCTGTGGAATGAAACGCCTTGGCTAAGGGGAACTCTGGGGAGGGGCGGAGTGCAAGGGGGTGAGATCTGAGCAGAGTCTTTGCTTTTGCTCTCGGTGTGACCCAGCTCTGGGGCCTAGAGAAGCAGATGCTACTGGGGGTAGTCTGGGAGGGCAAAAGGGAAGCCTTGTGGCTGAGGCAAGAGTATCCCAGTGCCATTAACCCTTTGCAGACCAGGAACCACACTACTGAGCCAACTAACTCTCAATTTGTGGTTATCTGTGCCCCAAATCCTGTTCCAGTTCTGACAAGGTCCATGGCCTGTCAGATGGTGACTCACTGTTGTCATAGGGTGGAGCAGTCTTCTAGTTGATGAGACAACCATACTATAGTACAAGCCCCAGGATCCACAACCAGTCGCTCTGAACAAACTGTGTTCCAAAGGCCCCACTGGGCAGACATGAGCAAAGTCCGTGCCCTTGCCACACACTGTGACTTTATAGAATGAGGCATCATCCCCATGGCAACATCAGCAGTCCCAGGAAGTACTGAGTCTGTCATGTAACTCAGCATGGGACCCTCTTGTTTACCCAGGCAAGGCAGTGTTCTGTTCATGAGAAAATACTGGGGCTGGAGAGATGGCTCTGAAGTTAAGAGCACCTGGCTGCTCTTCCAAGATGACCCAGGTTCAATTCCCAGCACCCACACGACAGTTCACAACATCAGAACTCCGGTCTCTGTGGATCTGGTGCCATTTTCTAGCTCCCTCGGACACTCTAGGCAGGTGTTGCACAATGTATTCAGGTACATACATTCAGGCAAACATTCACACATATAAAATTAAAATAAGGCCTCAAAAAATTAAAAAAGAAAGGAAGGAAGGACAGAAGGAAGGAAGGACAGAAATAAGGAAGGAAGGAAAAGAGGGAGGAAGGAAGGAAGGAGAAACCAAAGTGCTGTCTTTGTGAACGTTTTGTGGCTCCCTGCGAGGTGGGAGCCTGTCCTGCCTCCCCCTCCCTGGGGGACGGGGGTCTGTTTCCTGGCAGACTGTGGCAGCTTTCTGTAAGGTCTCTCACCACCCTTCTGTTCTCAGCTGAGCTTGATTCTCACTCCCCCGCTCCAACCTCAGAATGATTGATGGGAGCAGGACTGCTGGTTTCTGCGGTGACACTAATTGTACCTCCTGTCTACAGCCGTGATGCTGCACTTTGGAGCTGAAATCTGAACCGCTCAGCCAGGGGGGGGTTCTGCTCAAGCAAGCACTCAGCAGCTAAGTTACAGCTACTCACCCTCAGTTCCACTCATGCTTATCTGCGTAGGCAACCTTAACTCGGGTCCCAGGAGTCTCCTCTCCAGGAATTTCCTCTCATCTTTCAAAACTCCCTGGTGACTGGGAAGGAGGCAGCACTGAACAACACTGGAAAGAAACGAGGTGGCACCTGACTAATTCTGAAAATGAGCGTTTAACTTTCAGAAACTCCAGCTGGGTCCTAGGATGGTCAGAACACCCCATTCATTCACCCCCTTCCTGCTGTTGCCTGGAACCCAGCAATCTGCGGAGGAGAAAGTGCTGGTCACCCATTACACAAGGTTTAGAGAACGAAACAAGAAAAGGTGCTTGCCAACAAGCTTGCTGACCTAAATTCGATCCCCAGGACCCACATGGTAGGAGGAAAGAACCAGCTCCACATGACCTCCACATGAGCAGGGGCTTACTCACACATGGGAGTACACACACACACACACACACACACACACACACACACAGAATGCATGCATGAAAAGTGCTTAAAAGGACAGCAAGATGGCTCAGTGGTGAAGGGGCTGCTGCTGAGCCTGATGACCCTAGATTCTTAGAACCTGTATGGTGGAAGGACAGAACTGACTCCCTTGGGTGGTTCTCTGGCCTCCACATATGCATTGCGGTACACAAACAAAGGCACACACATGTGTAAACACAAATAATTCAATGTCATTTTAAAAATGGTCTCTCTTTTTTAAAATGTATACATTTAATACATAGAATACATAAAATGTATTTATTTTATGTATATGGGTGTTTTGTCTGCATATATGTCTGTACATGCCTGGCCAGAAGGTGTCAGATCTCCTGGAACTGAAGCTACAGATGGTTGTAGGAACTGAACCTCTGGAAGAACAGCCAGTGCTCTTAGCGGCTGAGCCATCTCTTCAGCTCCTTGTTTGCTTTGTTTTGTTAAGGCAGGGGCCTTTCTATGCAGTCCTGCCTGTTCTGGAGCTCACTATGTAGACCAGGCTGACCTCGTACTCAGAGATTCTCCTGTCTCTGCTTCCCAGGCGTTGGGATTAAAACGGTGTACCACCATGCCTGGCCTAATTGTAATTTTTTTCAAGAGAGTGTAATTTTTAAAATTTGGGGAGGGGGAATGCTTAGAATTCCTTGTTAGATTTTGTAGAAAACTAGCCTACACCCTGCCTTCATCAAGCTTGGGATGAAACAAAGCCATAGGATGAAAAAGCCCACGACATCTGGAAACAGCAATGGAGGAGAGTATCAACAAAGACCTTCTCCAGGATATGATGTCTAAACTGAGCTCTGAAAACCAAACAGGAGGATTCAAGGAAAGGTGAATGCTGAGAGTTGGGTTTGGAGACATCTGGCTTAGCCAGGGAACTTTCAACTCCCTGCTAAAGAGTTCCTTATCCTAGGAACAATGGACAGCCATCCGATGGAGGCAGTACATAGATGAGCATTTTAAGATTATTCTTGGGTTCCTGAGATGGATGAGCAAGTAAAGGAACCTGCCATAAAGTCTGACAACTGAAATCCAGTGCCAGGGACCCACGCAGTAGAAGGATACAACCGACTCAATCCCAGGGACCCACGCAGCAGAAGGATACAACCGATTCCCGCATTGTCCTCTAACTTTCACACCCATGCCGTGGCATGAGCACTCACCCCAAATAAATGTTAAAAATAAAAATAAAAAATAATAATAAAACCACTCATTCTAATTGCAATTCAGACTGAGGGTTTAGGTCAAGCAAAGGACAGGAGACCAGGAGGAGATAATTGTTCTGGCCCATCTGAGAGGGGGTCGGAACCAGAGCAGTGACAGCCTGAGTCCTAGTTTGCTTTCTGTTGCTGGGATAAAACACTAACCACAAGAAGTTGAAGGAAAAAAGGGTTTATTCGGCTTACACGTTTCCCATCCATCGTCTAGGAAAGACAAGGCAGGAATTCAAGGTGGGCATGTGGAGGCAAGAGCTGAAGAGGAGAGCAGGGGCTTACTAGCTTGCTTCCATGCTCACACCTTTTTACACAGCCCAGGCCCTACCTGCCTGGGGATGGCACCACCCACAGTGGGTTGGGGCCTCCCACATCAACTAGCAATCAGAAAAATGCCTCCACAGACATGCCCGACAGCCAGTCTGATAGAGGTAAATTCTTCACTTGAGAGTCCCTCTTCCCTGATGACTCCAGGTTTGTGTCAAGCAGACAGTTGAAGCTAACAAGGACAGGCAGCAGGGAGGGAGCGAGCTGAGCTCAAGTATAGAACTCTCCAAATACCAAAGAGCCTTAAATAAAAATAATGGACAGAAGCAAAATGATTCATTTTAAAAACAAAGCAAACAAAACAAAAAGCAAAGCAAAACAAAACCCCCCACAAATAGCCAATGTACATGAAAACACAAACAGAAGAAATATAAATGACTAAGCTGACTCCCCCACAAGCAGCAGGCTTGGGGTCACCCACCACAGAGAGAAGCACACTCTCCTATGGGAGAAATTTGACAATGTCTAACAAAACACTCAATTTCAGTTAAACCAGAAGAGAGCCCACAGATGCACGCAGCAAAGCAGAAGGCTGCTCACCTCAGCGCTGCTGTCGGGTAAAACACTGGAAACGGGCTGGAGAGATGGCTCAGAGGTAAAGAGCACTGGCTGCCCTTCCAGAGGACCCGGGTTTAATACCCAGCACCCACACAGTGGCTCACAACTGTCTGGAGATCCAACACCTTCTTCTGGTCTTTGTAAGCACACACGTGGTGCACAGATATAGCATCCGTATACATTTTAAAAATTAAAAAAAAAAAAACAACTTTGGAAACAACCAACCTAGAGACTTTCCACAGGGGCTGGTGGATAAACTACATGGTGGCCACACGACACAGTTGTATGGCAGCGTTGTCTAGAGATGAGGTGCCGTTGAGATGCTCTCACGGCGAACAGCATAAAGGGAAGCTGCTGTGTTTGGATCCACATGTCGCTGAAGGACAATGTGTGTGGGCCTGATGCTGTGACAATAATGGGACAATAATGGGAGGTAACAGAACCTTTAAAAGATGTGGCCAAGCAGATCCTTCAGTCATTAGATTGTAGCTCGACTGTGAAGCTCTGGCTCTTGCAGTCTCTGAGAGGAGGGGCTCTTTTCTTCTCTAAGTCATCCCTGCCATGATATGCTCTCTCTCCATAGACTGAAAAGCAGTGGGGCCCACTGGCCGGGGGCATTAACCATGACCTAAATAAAACCTCCAAAACTGTGAGCCAAAAGAATTCCTTTCGCCTTATAAATAGATTTATTCAGGTAACAGAAAGCTGACCAATACAGCTATAAGAATTCAGTTGTTTCTGGGCAACGGTGGCACGTGTCTTTAATCTCAGCCCTCAGGAGGCAGAGGCAGGCGGATCTTTGTGAGCTCGAGACCAGCCTGGTCTACAGAATGAGTTCCAAGACAGCTAGAGTTCTTACACAGAGAAACTTTGTCTTGAAAAAAAACAAAAAACAAACAAACAAAAGAATTCAGTTGTCAGGTTGGAGAGAAGGGCACAGGATAAATCAGAGGAAAAGCAGAGGTGGAAACAGATGGAGGAATGTGAACACCGTGCACCTTCTGATAACACTTTGACTTTGTGTAGTAAATTTACATGCAAAAAAAAAAAAAAGAGAGAGAAGCATCTGTAAAATAAATAGACACAAGTGAACTTAACTGCATACCAAACTCAGGACTTCTAAGGGAAAGAGAAGATTTGAATCCACTATCCTGTGCACCCTTAGAGGAATAGTCTAAGGGAGGGGAGAGGAAAAACAAAAATCAAAACCCAAACCTCACACAGCAGGTATGTTGTTAGCAGTCTGTGAGGTATGACATTAGCAGTCTGTCTCAAGGCTCTGACGCTAAACCAGGTGTGTTGGTGCAAGCCTATAATCTCAAAGACTGTGGAGACTCAGGCAGGAAGACCGTGAGTTCAAGTCTTGCCTGGGCTACCAAACAAGTTCAAAGTCAGTCTGAATCATTCATCAAGACCCTATCTCAAGTTTTAAGACATTTTAGACCGGTGAGAAGTTCAGAGTGTAAGGGTGCTTGCTGCCAAGCTTGGCCACCTGAGTTTGATCCCTAGAACCTAGTAGAAGGAGAGAACCAACTCTTGGAAATTGTCCTCTGACCTTCCGCATGTGCCCTGTGGCTGGTGCATATGCACACACATGCACACATACACACGCACACACATAAATGCAAAAAAAAAAAAATTTCTAACAGGCTGACTATGTGGCTCAGTGGGAGAGTACTTACCTAGTAAGTGCAAGGCCCTAGGTTCCATATCCCAATACCACTAAATAAAAATTCTGATACCACTGTTCCATATTATAGCAGAAAATCATAAATACATTGAAATGGGGAAAACCCAAATTACTGTAGAAAAAGAACAGCAAACCAAATAAAACACAGATGAAGTGTTGGGTTGCTGCCTTTGATCAACACACTTGCAGCCTCTCTGTAAAATATCTTAGCTCTGTTCTCCCTAGAGCATGAAACACAATGGGAACGAGCCCACCTAGGTCTTGGGTCTTAATTCTCCAGCACAAGACACTAGTATTGCTTGACAAAATGGCTGGTTCCAGGGAGAGGTGAGGAAAAGGCCAGCCTGGAATGTCTTAGAGGTGTTCATAGATCCAGAGGACATGGCAAAAGGCATAAGAGTTGTCTTCTCTCACTGGACAAACTGGACATGTTTGAGCATCAGAAAGAATGGACAATGGGAGATTACAATACAAAATGAAAAACAAATCCAACGGACCAGAAAAATGGCTCTCATGTGAAGAAAGGCCCTTTCTATGTAAAGACCTGATGATCTGAACAAGCCCAGGTAAGAAGAGAATCAACTCTATGAAGTTGACCTCTGACCTCCACATGTATGTCACGACACACAGAAACACCCTCACAATAATAAATAAAAATAAACCCACTAGAAAAAGTACAAAATTTTTAAATCACAATTCTATATATCTTTGTTTGCTTTCTCTGTGTAACAGTCCTGGAACTTGCTCTGTAGACCAGGCTGGTCCTAAACTCCCAGAGATCCACCTGCCTCTGCCTCCCAAGTGATGGGATTAAAGGCGTGCGCCACCACACCTAGCTTTTAAATCATAATTTTTGACTCCCAATATAACTACAGACTCAGGAAGATACTCAAAACTAAAGGTACTGGGTGAAAGGTTATTGGAGAAAGAGGTACAGGGTCTCAAGACCCACAGAGTCAGGGCTCTAATCACAGTAGGAAGGTTTAGTGAAGCGCAGCTGAGCACAGGCAAGTGACCAGGCAAACCCACCCTGTCTGTGCCTCATGTGCTGCTGCAGAAATGCCCAGGGCCTGGATCATGCAACAGGACCCAAATCCACCTAATATGGAGGAAACAGATACAATGCAGGACTAGGGCCTAGGTTAGAGTTCTCCAAAAGCGTCCAGTGAGGCCAGGCATGGTGGCACACACCATTAATCCCAGCACTCTGAGTTCAAAGCCAACCAGGGTTACATAGTGAGACTGTATTGAAAAACAGAGGATCTAATCCAGATTAAAAGAAATTTAAGAGTTATCACAACCAATGCATTGTGTGCACTCTGCTTGGGTCCTGGACATTCTAGCAGCCATAGGTGCATTCAGGAGTAGAAGCTGGCACACTGCAAGAGTGTTGGGGCTGGAGAGATGGCTCAAGGTGAAGAACACTGGGCTCTCTTCCAGAGAACCCAGGTTCCGATCCTAGCTCCATGTGGTGGCTCATAAGCACTGTAATACACTCTTCTGCCCTCCATGGACACAATATGCATGTGGTGAACACACAGACACATGAAAAACACCATACACATAACATACAAAATTTTTTTCTAAAAAAATTAAAGACTGAGCCCTGTGGTAGTGGTACATGACTTTCATCCCAGCATTCCGGGGGCAGAGTTGAGAGATCTCTGTGAGTTTGAGGCCAGCCTGGCAAACAAAGTGAAGAATTCCAGGACAGCCAGAGCTGTTGTGTAAAGGAACCCTGTCTTGAAAAACCAAAAATAAAAGAGAGAGAGAGAGAGAGAAAATTTTCAATTTTTTTTAATTTAAAATTTTAAAGGATGTTTGGGACTAGAGAGATTGTTTAGCAGTTAAGAATGCTTACTATTCTAGCTGGGTGGTGGTGGTGCACACCTTTAATCCCAGCACTTAGGAGGCAGAGGCAGGCAGATCTCTGTGAGTTTAAGGCCAGCCTGGTCTACAGAGTGAGTTCCAGGACAGGTTCCACAGCTACAGAGAAACCCTGCCTCAAAAACAAACAAACAAACAAACAGAAGAATGTTTACTACTCTATCAGAGGACCCAAGTTCAGATCCCAGCACCCACATCAGGTGGTTTAACACCAAGAAATCCCACACCCTCTTCTGGCCTCCAGAGGCACTATACACACATATTGCATATTTACACACACATAACTAAAAATTCAACTATTTTAATTATAAAGAAACCTTACTTTAAAAAAAAGAAAAGAACAGATGGGCTGGAGAGATGGCTCAGAGGTTAAGAGCACTGACTGTTCTTCCAGAGGACCTGGGTTCAATTCCAAAACCTACATGGCAAGCGTGTAACTCCAGTTCCAAGGGACCAGATAACCATGGCAAAATACCAATGTACATAAAATAAAAATAAAACAAAATCCAAGTGTTGACTTGGAAAATTTGAAAAAAAGAACAGATGTTCAGTTTTGTAAATTTAAAAATACACTGCTTGCATGAGGTGTGTTTGTGTGCATGCGTGCGTTTGTGTTGCTAGGAATTAAAGTCAGGGCTTTGTACATACAAGATAAACACTGTATTGTTGAGCTGTATCCCCATCCCTGAGAATGCTGATTAATTTGCCAACACATGCAGAGGTGGCTTTTGTGATGTCTGTATTTTACTTCCAAACAGCTCAGTAAAAACAGGTGAAACAACTGTATATTGAGAAACAACACAAATCAGCAGAATGTGAACTATGGGATAGAAACATTTGTGACATGACTCAACAGTTCTGTAAATTAAAAACGTCACAATGAAACCTTGAAAAATGCTGTTGGTTTGGATGCTTCAGGACTTCAGATACCCACTTCACAGTGCACAGAGGCTCACATGTGAACTGTCTTGGAAGCAGGACCAAAATGCCCAGTGACAGGGAGCCCCCAAGGTTCCATCACAGACACCCAGGCAGTGATGGTGCTACCACTGGCTGAAATGGTGACCCCTTGAAGCCAGGTTTTAGGTAAGGTGATGGGGAGAAAGAGGTAAAATGTTCAATTCAGATATTAACAAACTCCCCAAAGTCCACACCAAGAATGAGTTACAAACTCTTGATGTAAGAGAGCCACAAGCGCCGGGTGGTGGCGCACGCCTTTAATCCCAGCAGAGGTAGAGGCAGAGGCAGGCAGATATTTGTGAGTTCAAGACCAGCCTGGTCTACAAGAGCTAGTTCCAGGATAGGCTCCAAAGCTACAGAGAAACCCTGTCTCGAAAAAACAAAAAAAAAAAAAAAAAGAGAGAGAGAGAGAGAGAGAGCCACAAGCTTACGTGGGCAGCAAGACAACTCAGTGGGCAAAGGTGCTTGCTGCCAAGCCTGAGTTTGATCCCTGGGACACACATGGTGGAAGAAGAGGACTCTGTGATGGTCCTCTGACCCCAACCTCCACCCCTTAAACACACAGAGACATAATTTAAAAAAAAATCAGAGAAAGAGAGAGAAATGTACAAAACTCTGGGGTTTGTGAGAACTACAGATTTCACCTCTACCTATGTGGTAGTGCAAAGCTAGGTCACCTTGTAGGGGGAACAGACTATGAACTGCCTTGGGAGCAGGACCAAGATGCCCAGGTGACAAGGCATCTCCAAGATTCCAGCATGGACACCAAGGCAGTGACATGTCTGACATGTCTCTGGTGCTCTGCACCACAGCGCTGGCCCCAGCAGTCCCCACACTATCTGCTTGGACCTCCCCTCAGATGCCTTGGGGAACGTAGATGGGAGTGCTCTTAGTTTCCCTGGGGAATGCAGATGGGAGCACTCTTAGGTTCTTTCTTCTCAGATGCTCATTCCCAGCTGGAGCTTTCCAGGGAGAAGGCAGGTCTTAGGATTTTTAGCATGCTTTTTCAAAAAAGGTCAGGAGCCATGTTGGTGTCCAAACTGCAAGAGATAAGCGATAAAAGGCTACAAAGGCAAGTCCAAACCTAACATTAAAAGCAAGAAAGATCAGACACAACCACATCAGAGACATCCATCACTGGGCAGATGTCGATCTCCAAAACATGAGAGTATGCAGCTGGGAAGGGGAAAGTGGGAATCAAGGGGAAGCCCAAATGGGTATGATGTCACCGGGATGAAGCCAGATTGTCACCAACTGGAGAAAGCCAACAGTGGGTTCTACACCATCCGCAGATGTACCGCCCTGAGCAGACCTACCAAAGTCAGCATTTCCACCCTTCTATCAAGCTGCTTCGCAGACACACCAGCAGATCATCATGGCAGAAATAAAGTGTGCTCTCATGCTGGTCTCCCTTGGTTAGAGTCTGACCGCTGCCAAGGGGAAAGCCGAGAACTTTTCATCATCGAACACATTTGCGAAACTCATTGGCTTTTACAAACTTCCCCCCCCACACCTGGCCTGCGTGGTCTCCTCTGACCAGAGCACGCTATATCATATCCAGAAAGTGCTTATAGGCTCCCACTTGCAATGGAAAAACACTGGCAGCTGACAGAAAAGTGAAACCCTGTCTTGGCTCTGGAGAAATGGTCCTGCCAGGGAAACGCGTAAGACTATTTGATCAGATTTAATAAGCTTTAACGAAATCCAGGTGAGGGGTTCTATCTGGAAAAAACAGACAACTCTCGTGAACAGCTCCAGGAAATCACTGGGGAAAGGAAAAGGATGCAAAGAAGCCCTGTGTGTGTCACCACAGGAACAGGCAGCCAGGAGTCAGTCTCCACAGAGAATGGTCATGTCATCCCAACTGAAGATGTCCGTCTCAGGTGTCATGTTTTCTCTCATGAGCGGTCACACTGGATTTTAGATAGTTACATAAAACCATGCATGTATATATTAAATGAAGTAGAAGTGAAACTGCCTAGGGAATCGATAGGGCTGGGGGTAAAGGGAGGAGAAGGAGGAAGGAATATACTCAACACACAATATAGAAAAACATCTTTAAAAAACAGAAATCTCAGAATGTCTTGAAGTTGAGAGGACTTTTTCCATTTCCCTCCATGCCTGAAAGTTGCCTGCTTTGTCTTAGATGTAATTAACTTTAAAATCCCCCTCCCCTTCTCTGAGATATGGTCTTACTATGTAGCCCAAGCTGGAATGAAGCTGGGAATCCCCTTTCTCCATCTCCTGAATGCTGAGATTACAAGTTTGTACCACCACGCCTGGACCAAGACATTAGTTTACAACCCTACACACAGAGAGACACACAGACACACACACACATACACACACACTCTGCAAACAAGATCATCATGGAATCAACCCTAAATAAATCTAGTCTGTAATATTCTGAAGGTAGGACACAGCGACACCAGTCCTGAGAAGCAGTCCCTTGTCCCAGTAAGACCTGTTGCATTTTTTGTGCAGAAGCACAAGGCTGTGTTTGTCACTCAGGAGACCTTGGCCTGCCATGTGTGAGTACTCAGTGACATATAGGCACGCTGTTTATAGAGCCCTAGTGCCCTCACTAGATTTAAGTCTGAAACCCTAAGCCCCAGTATGTGTCTCTGCTAAGAATAGGGTTCTCCAAGCCAGCGAATGCTGAGAGGAAGGGAATGGTTCCCACTGTGGGAAAACCCAAAAGATGGCTCAAGGCTGCAGCCTGAGCAAACAGATCCACTGGATTTACTATTCAAGTCACCCACAAGTTCTGCCATAGAGTCCTAAATACCCAACACCTGGGACACAGGCGCGATCCCACTCACAAAAGTGCACTAACACTTAGAGGGGTTGCATGAAATGAAGGACTGTATTAGGTCCTTCAAGGGAGGTTTTAACAGTAGGTGGCTAAAATCCAACTCAATTATAAAATGAATCTTCAATCTTGGGGGAGAATAAGCCAAGGGCTGCAGCTTTGTGGAATCTAATGGTTTTTTTGTTTTTTTTGTTTTTGTTTTTTTAAATTCCACTGCCAAACATCTGTGAAATGAAACCAGCACTCCTTGATGGGCTTGCATGAAAGATAAGAGGTGGGGCTCGGTGGATAGAGCTTGCCTGCACAGTCAAGGACCTGGGTTCTACACCACCACCCCCACTGGCCCTTTGCATGTAAAAAATACAAAAAAAGAAACACACAAAAAACAATGATCACTCAAAAACATCAACCCTGGGCCACTTTTTATCATAATATATTTGCCAATATCTAAGGGACAGATCTGCAGGGGTAAATTGTCTGTTCACAATTCTTCAAAAACATAGAGAGGGCTGAGGGACGAGTGCATTAGTAGACAGCAGATGTCATTTTTCAGCCTCCCAGGCAAGTGGCTTTAAATACATAAACAATTAAGGTATGAATTTTAGTAGATCTTTGTTTAAATCTATGCAGTCTCTTATTGCCCAAGCCTCCTCCCCATCTCCCAAACAGAAATAACAAACCCAAGCAAAGTTTGACACATCTTTTATGTACAAACAGGCTAGTGGTACAGATGAGATCCATTTTATAAATATCTAGAGTGATTGGGAACTCTCAGCTTGAAGGATCCTAGCCTTCCTCCCTGGTACTGCCCAGGTAACTTTCTCTTAACTGAACACTTGTGGGTTCTCCTGGGATGTCAGAAGCCCCTCTGGACCTGGGTAAGAACCCTGCCACCTCCCAGCAGTGGAGAGGTGATGTAACGGTCATTTGCCACCTGGGACATGGGTGCAATTAAATTGTTTCTTTCCAAAAACTTGAGTCTGTTTCCTAGCAGTGGCCCAGAGGGAGGGGGAAAAGGATCCCAAAACAGGATGAGGAAGTAAAAAAACTCCAAGTATTCTGATTTAAAAAAAAAAAAAAGAAGAAGAAGAAAAACGTAAGAAGAAGAAAACTTGATAATCAGTAGAACCCTGTCAAGCCAATGTATCAAATTCACCAGAGGGAAACATTAGCATTCCCTGCAGGAAGGGCATTGCTTAGCACCAATTTCTCTGACTCTAGAGTTTTTCCTTTGAGCCCTTGGCTGTGAGAGGCTATGGGGCTCAGTTTAGCCTCATCAATACTTTTAATCAGGAACTGAGTGTGAGGGGCGAGTGGTCACACACCACAGAACCAACAGCAGCTCACACCACAGAGGCCCCCTGGAGATTATGCTGCCTTGGGGACCATGAGTGACTCCATGGTCATTTCTTCCTGGCCTCTCCAGGCTGCCAGCTTCACTCAAAGCGACGCAGATGGTTATAGAGGGACTGCACGTAGGTGAAGACGCACATGGGGTCCGGCTTGCGGCCCATCACCATCATATCCTCCACTTCGATGAGGCGCTCACAGTTGGCGAGGTTCCTGAAACACAGAAGCCCCATCAGGACACAGTCCCAGAGAACAACCAGTCCCCACACTGGGCTACTATCACTACTATCCCCACACTACAATTCGTCAGGAGCCTGTGGTATTCAAGTACACACCAAAAGAGAATAGGAGTGTTCCAGAGAGCCTTGGGAGCTGCTGGTGCAGGAGACTTGCCTGTTCAATCATGTTTTAAATAAATGCTGATTGGCCAGGTAGGAAGTGTGGGCGGGTCAACAAGACAGGAAGTAGAGGCAGGGCGACGAGAAAGTCTGGGAGGCAAGAAGCTTCCCTGGCATTCCTGCGCAGATCTCCAAGAAGGCAACATGTAGCAGCCCAGCTGAGAAAAGGTACCAAGCCATGTGGCTAACGTAGATGGGTTAATATAAGTTATCATAGCTAGTAAGAAGCCTGAGATAATGGGCCAATCAGTTAATAACCTAATGTAGACTCTCTGTGTGATTTTCTTTGGGGCTTGCCGGCTGTGGGGTACCGGGTGGGACACAAACCCCAACGAGCAGGACCCTCATGTTACAAGCTGCTGAGCTCTTGCCTCATTCCCAGACTCCCACAGCCACAAACCACCTATGTAGGTCACACAGAAGTAGAGCTAATACACACCACATGGAAAACCAGCAAGAATGGGAAAGCAAATGTAAAATTTAAGAAAAATGGTAAATTCACCCATAGGTTTCCTCAAACAGTATGCATTTATTTAGTTAGTTAGTTAGTTGGTTGGTTAGTTAATTAGTTTTGGTGTTTTGGGATGGGAGCTTGCTTTGTAGCCCAGCCTAGCCCTAAAATCATGATCCTCCTGTCTCAACCTCCTAAATGATGAGATTATGATCATGTGCCTTCATGCCCAGCTCTGAAGTAGTCTTTTAAACTTAAAAAAATGACCATAGGATGGAGAGATGGCTCAGGGGTTAAGAACACTTGCTCTTCCAGAGGACCTAAACTCAATTCCCAGAGCCCACATCAAATGACTCAAAACCATCTGTAACTCCAGGGTATCTGGTCTCCAGGGCACCTGCACTCGTGGGCACATAACCACATGCAGACATATAGATAAACACATCTATATATAATTTAAAAAAAAAAACCTTGATTCAGTCAGGCATTGTGGCCCACAACTTTAATCCTAGCACTTGGAAGGCTGATGCAAATGGATCTCTAAGTATGAGGTCAGCCTGGTCGACATAGTGAGTTCTAGGCCATCTAGAATTACACAATGAGACTCTATCTTAAAAACAAAACAAAAGAAATATGACTCATGGTGCTTGCCTTGCAAACACAAGGACCTGATGAAATTCCCAAAACCCATGTGTGTTTTTTTTAAAAAAAAAACAACAAACAAACAAAAACAGGCATGGTGGTGTATACTTGTAATCCCAGCACAGGAGGGAGGGGGGAAGGGGAAAGGAAGAGGCAGTTAGAGACAAACAAATCCCTGGGGCTCACTGACCAGCCAGCCTAGCCTGCTTAATGAGCTCCAGGCACCTGAGGAATGACACCTAAATTGTCCTTTGGCCTACACACATGCGTGCACACACGCACACACATGAGCCACAGTAAGGAAGGTGATTTTTAACCAGGATTCAGCAAACACGTGATGCTGTTGACCCTCTGTAACCACAAACTCTGCATTCAAGGATTCAACATACCTTATATCAAAAACACTGATGACCTAATGCCCTTCAGTCATCTTTGGGCAACTTGCATACATGTGAGCATGCACACACAGACATACGCATAAATAAAAATAAAATAAATCTTAAATACATATCTTAAAGAAAAAAAGTGTATCAGTACCAAAAATGTAGACCCATTAGAATAGCTCCTGGGGAGATGGCTCTGTGGGCAGCAGTCTTTTCTATGAAAGCATGAAGCCCTGAGTTCAAATCCCCAGCACCAACATAAAAAGCTGAGCATGGATGCCCATGCCTTTAACCCCAGCACTGCAGGAGCAAAGTCAGACAGATCCCAGGAGTTCATTGGCTAACCAGCCTAGCAGAAACAGTGAGCTGCCAGTTCGGTGAGAGACCCTGTCTCGAGTCACTAAGGAGAAAAACATCATCATCTACCTCGGGCATCAGCATGTACACACATGGACACACACAACCATACATTCATGTGTATACACACACATAC
The DNA here is from genome assembly GCA_028555095.1 of Dicrostonyx torquatus. Taxonomy (NCBI): domain Eukaryota; kingdom Metazoa; phylum Chordata; class Mammalia; order Rodentia; family Cricetidae; genus Dicrostonyx; species Dicrostonyx torquatus. The sequence continues at coordinate 1,105,097 of JAQHUG010000322.1, read as the reverse complement.
CCCGCAGAGCAGATAATGGGAAAAAGAGGCCTGGTTGTGAACTATAAACCGCTAGCTCAGATGCCAGCACCAACAATCCTTCCACCCGTCAATGTTCATCTCCTGAGCAGTCAGTCAGGATCCACCTCTGCTCACCCAACTCCCAGCAGACTGGTTGGAAGGCTTATGTACCTTGCTCCCCAGAGCCCAGCCAGATGGGAGACCCCAGCAGGCAAATCAGGGATCCTCAGACCCATCCCAGAACTTGCAGCCAGCTCAACACAATACATGCAACACTTTTACAGGCTGGCTCCCTGAGTTGTGTGCCACCCAGACAAAGACTGTAACATTAGCACGGCTGAGCTCTGCTCTAGAGAGCTGGCCAGAGACCAAATGTCAAGGCGAAATGGAGACATCTGTTCCGGATCCCATCCCCGCCTCTCGCCTCCCCCTGGGGCTGCAGAGGGTGACCTGTATGGGAACCCAGAGGTTACATAGAGGTGACAAGTGAGTTTGGCACCCTTTCTCCCCAAAACAGACAAAGGCTGGGCTTGGTGTCAGAGATGGAGGCATGCAAGGGTGTTCCGTGGCCAAGAACTGAAGTTTCTTGAGTTCTTCAGAGGCTGGGGACCTGAGTTAATCAGTGCTATTACTTGTCATCTGGTACCCCACCCCCACATTGTCAGGGGAACCCCAGCTTCCCACATACTCTCTCTCCTCTCTAAAGCCTTGTTACTCAGAAACCCCCAGGTGAATTCAAACCAGCCCCACATGCATCAATAGGATCATCCCTGTCAGTGGTGGCTTCCATGGTCACTTTGATGGTCCCTCGTTGTAAGTGACGACAGCCCTAGAAGGACCTCCGCTTTGGAAGAGAACTCACACATTACCTTGTCCCCATGTAGGCTCTCCTTCCACATGTTCCCCCTCCCCCAGGTCCAGGACTGTTCTGACCCCTCTGTAGGAGGCTTTGGTCACCAGGAATTTGTCCCTAAGGCACAAACGCTCCTTTGCTTCCTTGTACATTTTATCTCTTATTCCCACAAGATTGTCCTCGGCTAACTTTCCCCCACCACAAGAAAGCCCTTCACTCACATGTTGGAATAGCACTTTTGCACTTGTGTCTTGCCCTAATCTGAAATTTGTTTCCTTAATTGTCCCTCCCAGGGTACGGAGGAAACTCTGAGTGTCTTCTGATGCCTCTCCGGCCCACTTCATGGTTATTCAGAGTTGCTGGCTTGTTCAAGATGACCTGTGCAAAAGACATCAAAAGAACCCCTCCTTCTTCTAGAGGCTTCGAACACGCTCCAGCCAACATCCCCATGACCTGCCCAGAAAGCAAGTCTTCCAACTAAGGGTAGCCACAAATATGGAAGGGAAGGCCTCACTCTGCCCTGATGGCAAGTCATGGACAAGACACTGGTCTTCCCTGCAGGCAAACAGAGAACCAGTCCCCACCCATCCCACTGCTGCTTCTAAGTTGAGCAGATGCGAGTGGATGCAGTTTCTAAGAAAGAGATTCTCAGCATGCAACATGTAGCCACCAACTCTCAGCACTTTCTCTCCTAGTCCACCTCTGCCCTTAACTCACTTCTCTCTAAGGAACTCCAAATCCTCCAGCTTTCAGGTCCAACACCTTGTCTTTGATGCCACTGTCTGGCCCACAGCTGACCCTGAGGGACACTTTCCTTTCATTCCAACTTGCCCCTGCTGATAGAATATGCTCCTTCAGAGACACTGTGGTACCAGCTACAATGGCAACAATACTCCTCGAACTGCCAAATAGGAAAGCACAGGACACTTGCTTGAGTGTGTGGCAGCCAGCATCTATCTCTCAGGAGACAGAATACAAGACAGTGACAGTTACTGCTGACTTTTTTTTTATCAAAAGATAGAAGTCTCAAAGTCATAGAGGCCCTAATTGACCTTTACATTTTAACATTTTATTTTTTTTAAAGGTGCTTTTGTTAAAATGGTCTATGCTTTTTTTTTTCTTTTCTTTTTTTTTTTTTTTTTTTCCGAAACAGGGTGTCTCTGTGGCTTTGGAGCCTGTCCTGGAACTAGCTCTTGTAGACCAGGCTGGCCTCGAACTCACAGGGATCCATCTACCTCTGCCTCCCAAGTGCTGGGATTAAAGACATGCACCACCACCACAGGGATGGTCTATGCTTATTTTAAATAATCCAAACTGCATGGAGAAGTCCACAGACTTCAAATGTCACCCACAGCCTGAAGCAAGGATGACACTGGCTTACTAACATGCACCTTGCATAGTTTCCTTTACTCTTTATTGTATCTTCAGCTACCCCAGGCCACAGTGTAGGGGCTAAGGGTAATTTTTGAGACTGTCCTAAATGCAGACCAGGGGTGGGACTGCTGCCTCCTGTCTTGTTTTAGACGGAGACACATGGGCACTACAAATAGCGCTCAAGCCCCTTCTGCTGGGTGTAACCGGAGAGCAGGCGCATTCCACGCAGGGCAAGTGGGAAGCCGCAGGCGCATTCCACGCAGGGCAAGTGGGAAGCCTTGGGCTGGGAGTGCTGCACTTCCTGTGCTATGGGCAGGGGTGGGAAGGAAAGGTGCAGAAGGGTCAGCCACCCACCCTGCTTTGCCCCTGTTCCAGGCCCTGAACACCTGTCAGGCAAGGGATGCTGTTGCTATCAGCAAGGAATCACTCACACAGATTAGGATTCAAGGAACCGCTGGGCCCAGAAACTATGGAGGGGAGGGGTGGGCAGCATTTTGTGCCCTAAAGATACTTGCTCATGGGTTCTGGAAGCACTCCTTACCTAGATGAATAGTCTGAGAACATGACCAGGTTTTTTCTCTTTTGTGGGGGCAGGGGGAGCATCGAGACAGGGCTTAGCTGTCCTGGAACTTGCTCTGCAGACCAGTCTGGCCTTGAACTCACAGAGGTCCACCTACCCCTGCCTCCTGATGGCATGTGCCACTACACCCAGCCCAGTCCTTTCTCTTCTAAAGGTCATGCCTTGGTTGGACACCAGGCTCCTCTCAGCTCAGGCCGCCTGCTCCCAAAACAGTCATGTTGAGCCATGCTCTGTATTAGTGGCTCCTGATGACTTTCAAGGGTACCATGTATTCACTCAGATGTTGCTGGCTAACCTAACATGCTGACATTGGCTCCAATAATCTCAGGCAGGTGTCCCATGCAGCTTTCCCAGTTAGCTACTGTCTAAGAAACTAGGGATCCAAGCAGCTGCCTTCTCAGGAGGCCCTGGGGAGCAAGCCCACCTCCACAGACTCTCTCCCTTATACCAGAGAGATAATCTCACAGATGACTCATGAGGGGAGGTTCCCAGGCTTTGAGTAAGCTCCCAACACAGACCTGCCTCTGATGGCCCTCTCCGCTTTTTACAGTCACAGTCAGAAAAAAAAAAAACAAAAACAAACAAACACCCAGAATTCATTTCAGAGGTCCCATCACACCCTGATCCCCTCCCCAGCTGGGAGCAGACTCAGGCCACAGGGAGGCAGGGTCCTATCCTGCTGTTTGCTTGGGGAGAGAAGGGAGCCAAAGCCTGGCCCAGCCACCACCCTCCCCCCAGGTTGAGAATAGAAGAAACATCTGTGTGGAGTCTGGAGACTGTGCTCACAAACCTCCTGCTGGGAAAACAAGTCCTGGAGGCACTCTACCCCAACTGCCCAGGGAAGCTGTGTTCTTTAGAACCTGGGGCATAGGGGCACCACCACATTGCTCAAGACTGTCCCTCTCCCTACCACAATCCAGCTGGATCCTTGGATATAGGTGACCAAGGGTGGCCAGGGCATGCTGGCATTGCATAGCCTTCTAGGCTTCAATAATTCTGTAAGCCAAGCCTGACCTCTCCGACCGGGGTTGAGTTTTGGATTACCTATGAGGAGCCCTGATCCCACACATTCTCGTCTGATTTTTGACAGCCGCCATTCCTGAGTTTCAAGCAGCTGGGCCTCTTCCTATGAAACACCCCCCCTAGCATCATGCCGCGACACTTGGCTTGAGTCCACCATCGTCTGGATCCAGTTGCATAACACACTCGCCCAAGCTGTTTCTGCTATTAGGATGACAGCTAATCCCAGGCAGCCAAGAAAGGGAAGGCTTTGAAAGTACACAAGGCGTTCCTCTGACCCCAAAGGGACCTAGAATCCAAATCAACACAGCAGGCATGGGTCCCTACCCCCAAAGCGTCAGGTTGAGGAGCTCCAAGCCATGGCTCCCATTCTGCCCCTATAGTGAGCACTTCTACCCTAGAGAGGGACAGGGGCTGTGGCTCCAGGCAAGCTTCCAATACCAAGCATGGGTTATTAGACCCTTTGTCTCCATCCCCTCCTTCCCTGTCCAGGCTCAGGTCCTAGTTTGGAGGACCAGGACTAGGTGCCTGGGCTGGAAACAGAATGAAGATAGCAAGGAAAACCTGAGCTGGAGCCTCCCTCAACCCCATCACTTGAGGACAAATGAAGATGAAGAACCCAAGGGCTCAACCAGGACAAATGTGGTCCCTCAGAGGCTGCAACATGAGGCACAAAGGCATAATGAACAGTAACTTTGGAGCTGCCCTTCCTTCTCTCCACTCTTCAGAAAGCGACAGGGAGCCCTGAGGATTACTGTCTTGTGTTCTTCTCAGGAGCCTGCGATGATGCCCTGGGGCATGGACAGGACGACAATGAGGTCAGAGAGTTTCTCTGGGCAGGCTCCTCGCAGCAAGGTCATAGTGAACTGGATGCACCTTCATGTCCACAGCTTAGATGGTCTCAGACAGCCTCAACACCATCAACAACAGGCCCAGGGTTTATAGCACTCTCCTCCAATTAACCCTCTAGAGTACTACACAGAAGGCAGATACCAGGGTTTGAATATGGTTGGTGTTCACCCAAACTCACCCCAAACTCTGCGGAGGCCCAGTTCTTAACTCAATGGTGTTGAGAGATAATGTGGCTTTGGAGAGGGTGCTGCCCCACTGCACCTTCTCCCCCCCCCCGCCTCCTATTCCTGACCCCACCCTCAGAGTCTTTATAATAAGCACACCTCATGACTGTTCTTCTCTGCTGTTAATTTAACTGGATTTAGAGTCCCCATGGCAGCACACCTCTGGGTGTGTCTGCAAGAGTGTTTCCACAGAGGTATAACCAAGAGAAGACCCATCCTGAATGTGGGTGGCTCAGACCAAGAAAAACGCAGCAAATGCATGGGGCACCAGAATCCATCTCTCTCTTCTCCTTCCCACCCCGCTTCCTGCCTGTGGACACGTGACCAGCTGCCTCATACCCCTGTTGTCTTGCCTTCCTCAAACTGTGAACCAATAAACAAATAAATAAATTTTTAAAAAAAAAGAAAAAATTCCTTTAAAACCTTCTTTCCTTGGATGCCTTTATCAGATATTTTGTCATTGCAATAAAAAAGTAACTAATACACGCCCTGCCCACCTGGAATACACGCCCTACCCAGCTGGAATACACGCCTATGTCCCACAGGGTCCTGACAACTCTCATGAGCTGAGGGTTGCTGCTAGCCAAAAACCAGATCCCAAACGGGTTTTCCAAGCACATCCTGATTCCAGAATTGCACTGCCTTCCCCCGGGTCCTCTGTTATGAGTGGGACATACAAGACAAGTGTCATGGTTTGAATATGGCTTGCCCCCACCCAAACACATGTTGAGGCCTGATCCCTGCTATGATGGTGTTGAAAGGTAGTGGGGCTCTTCAGAGTCATTAAATCATCAGGAATCCACCCTTATGCAGGGATTAATATGGTTCTCACAAGTGGGTTGGTTATCTCAAGAAGAGGTTGTTACAAAGTGCCATGTGCCCTTTGTCCCCTCCTCTCTGGCACAGGTGACACCTGGCCTTTGGCTTTCCATCATGAGCTGAAGCAGCATGAATCCTTCACCAGAAGCTAAGCAGACCCCAGCACCATGATCCTGAATATCCAGCCTACAGCCAGGCACCAAAATAACCCTCACCTAGGTTCTAATGTTCTGTTACAACAACCAAAAAACAAGATGTAATTTCACAGTCCGTGCCATGACAGTATTTAGGGAAATATAATCTAGTTTTAAAATATATCAGGCGATCCCAGTTTCCTGCTGAGGACCTTCCCAACACCAGCCTGAGAGGATGTACACAGTGCCCCTGCCCCACGGCCCCTCAAGCTCTGTCTGTGGTTGGTTTTGCAAACTGTACAGCAGAGGTTAAACACCCAACAAGGAGCCGGGAACAGCAGAACAGCTCCAGCACTGAGTAATGTGTGAGCCTGGGTACATCCTTCACCAATCTGTCTTCCCATTCATATAAGAGACACACAGACTGGATGGCCTCGAGGTCCCTCTGCTCACTGTAAAGTGCTGTCCTGTGTGTCCCGACCTTACCCAGGGCAGAAGTTGTGCTCAGGGTCTAGACTGGGACCAAGAGCCAGCGGGACCGGCCATACTCACTCAGCCATGGTGAAAGCCAGTTCAAAGTTCTTCTGCCGTTGGGTGGGACTCAGTGCATTATAGTCAAAGGCATCGGGGAAGAATGAGTGTACCAGGGCACAGAAGGCCATCCCATCACTCCAGCTGGAGGAGAAGTTCTGCAGGTCCACATGCTGCAAGCAGAGAGAGTGGAGGTCAGCAGGGACCCCTCTCCTGACAACCCCATTCAACTCTGAGCAGATTCTCCAGCCTCAGCCCACTGAGCAACAAAGAGCTGCTGCTGCACTTCACCCTCGAAGCTGCGCTGCACCGGTCTGCTCAGGCAGAATTCCTAAGCATGTGTTGCGGGTGGCTTGGGTACCGCTCAGAAGGCATGAGTTCTCCGGCTCTCATCCCTCCCCAGCCTGGCAAGATCTTGCTCCACCGGCAAGTCAAGAGCAGGTGAGATGCCTGGCTTGCCTTGGCCCACTCACCTGGTAGCCCACGGTCTTGCTACGGCACCACTCTAGCAGGATCTGCTTGATGCTGCTGGCACTGGCCACACCGAAACTCTGTGACCGCTTTAGTTTGGCCCTGGTCTCACCTTTGCCCCTGTGGAGAGAGGGCAAGCGTGCTGTGGGAGCCAATGGAGACAGCATTCCTATACCTTTGGTCAGTACTCAACCCACATGCACAGTGCCACACACCAGCCATGCAGCCTCCTAGCTGCACCCAGCTTTCCAGGACCCCTGTGAATAGTCCCACATAAAGCAGGGATTCCTGGGTAATCCCGAGACAGAGGATTTGAATGGCATGGACCTACCACCCTCTTACTGAACACCCTTTCCATCCCTTCCATCCTGCCTTCCTTCTAGGCTTCTGTGGTACCCAAAGGCAGGATGTTGGGGCAGCGGGAGCTTCCTGGATCAGATTCTTTACTAGAGCTGAACATCATCACAGAAGCACGAGCAGTGACCTGTACTCAGCGGGCATCCATACTGACAAGAGCACTGAATAAACGTGTGAAAGGGGTGTGGTCTAAGGACCTCATCTCTAATAAGGAGCGACTGGCGAGGGCCTGGGTCCCACGGTGTCATTTCCTCAGTCCTTAAGCAAAGCCAGCCCTGCAGCTAGGCCTCCCCTATCAGACTCCCAGGTCATGCCCAGAAAATAAAATTCAAGGGCAAGGATGGCCTAAGAACCCAGAAGACTGGGTTGTCTGCAAATGGAGGGGAGCATCTCTCCTGGCCTGGTCCCAAGCCCACACACAGCCCTCTTCTCCCTACAAAAGGAACTCCTCAACCTCAGTCACCTCTATAAAATAGCCCTGACCTTGAGTTCTGCCTGAGAAACCTGATCTTGGGAACACCCCAATAACCAGAGCCCAGCAAGACTTGCTACGCCATGCCTACGGCTGTGGTTGGGCCTACTCTGAAAGCCCATCAAGCTAGTTTGGGAGTGAATATCCATACTTGCTTGCTGTATCCTGCTCCCACTTCTCAAACAACGCCTTCCGAGCCTGTGCCCCTGACGTACGAGGCAGTGTCTGCGACCTCACCAATTCCCTGCGACGCTCTCCCTGGCGAGGGGCCTGAGTCATTGCTGGAGGCTGCGAGGATGGGGGTGACTGTGGTGGGGTCACCAGTGGAGGGCTGCGGAGAGAATCATGAAGTCAGGAACACAGAACTGGCCCTCACTAGGCCCTCCCCTGGGCCCCAGGTGGAATGCATATACTGAGTGTCCCTCAGACAGTGAGGCAGACAGCCTATACCTATGACAGACCCCTAGACCTCAGAGAGGCAGTGGGGGAGCAGGTCCTAACTGGTTTTGCAGGTTTTCTGAACTGAGCTGCAACTGGTGGCATACCTGGCCAGTGGGTCCAACTAGAGAGGTAGAGTGGGCCCCTCTCAAGGCCCAAGAGCTACCCCTTGGTGTCAATGCCTGGGAGGGCAAGGGGTATACCCAGAGTCAGAGCCAGGCCCCCTCCTCCACCACATCTAGATAGGACCCTCTTTGTTCTCACCCTGGAACAATCTGCCAGGAAGTCTCAATTCTCCTTTTATTATTTAAAAAAAATCCATCTTGCTTGTTACCCCGCCCCCATTTTCATGTCCAGTGAGTCAACTGAAGTTAGGCTTACCCCAAGGGAAGACCCTGCTCTTCCTACGGCAGAAAGTACCTCATTCAGAGCCCCCAGCCAGAATGGAGAACAGAAGGGCAAATGTCATCCTGCCCACCTCCCAGAGAAGCTGAGACCCCGCCACACACACACACACACACACACACACATACACGCGCGCGCGCCTGCAACTTTTTAATAAATTTGCTTTGCAGACCAGAGAAGCTGACCAATCTGCAGCTGAGCCTTTGCCTACTAACCTTGGTCACCTCCCTCCCAGCTACAACCCCACATGTCAGCCCACTGCTCTAGTTCTGCAAAGTGAGCCCAGACAGCCCAGAGAGAGCCCTGCAGCTTGGTCCTAGGCAGAGCAGAACAGCCCAGACAGCCACACACTCACCTGTCCTTGTGATTGCCTGCTGTCACTGCTCCATACCCAGAGCCAGACAAGGACCGCATGAAAGAGGAATTTTTCTCTACAGGACCAAAGAAAGACAGAAACAGGGAATGTGGTGGCAGAGGTGGGCTAGGGTCTGACCTGAGTATCCTGAGTCTCCTGCCAATCCCCACCCAGGCACTGTCCTCTCTCTCCCACCCTGCGGTGGGATTGGTCCCCATACCACTCTCCCTTCATACCAGTGGGACTAGGAGTCCAGGGGCTGATGGCCTCGCTAGGGCTGGGGCTGAAGGCCCGCTGAATGGCAGCAGATGTGGGTGACAGAGCTGAAGCTGAGGTCTCCCCAGAGAATTTTTCAGAGACTCGGGTGACAGCTGTGACCGGCTGGTGGGGCAGACGCAAGGAGAGGCTCACAGGACGTGGCCTAGGGGGCTCCAGGGCTGAGGAGGTTTGGACCTCCGAGGATCCATTGGCTGAACCTGTAACATATGACCAACCAGGATAAGTCAGCTATGGTGGCCACAGGAGCCTCCGATTCCCCCACTTTCAGGCCAGAAGGGTTTTTGGCTCCCTGAATTTTCCTCCCAGCTCCTTCAGGAAGCCTCCCTGACTCCTCCAGCCTCGCTCACCTCCGTTACTATGTAAGTCTTATCATGTTGCTCAGACCTGATTCTCAACTTCCCCAGATGCCATCTCAGTAAATCTAAATTGCCTGTCAGTCCACCCACTTCTAAGAATGGATGACTTCTCAGCTCTGCTTGCTTTCTTCCAGAAATAGGAAAGCTCGCTCCCTGGAACTCCCATTTCTCTGTATATTTTATTTATTTTGTTTTGTTTTGTTTTTTTGAGACAGGGTCTCACTATGTAGCCCTGTCTGTCCAGGAACTCACTCTGTAGACTGGCTGGCTTCAAACTCAAAGAGATACGCCTGCCTCTGCCTCCTGAGTGCTGGGATTAGAGTTGTGTGCCACTGTGCCTAGCTCTCTTTATTTTAAAAGTTTCCCTTGCAGTCTCTCTGCTGGGTAGGGTTCAGTCTCAAGCACCTGCCCCATAACAAGAGATGACTGGCACAGATGCCTGAACTGCAAACCTAGCCAGCCACCTCCCTTCTGCCATAGGGTCCTACCTGCACCCAGCTGGTGTCCATTCTCCATGATACACGAGTTCGAAGTTCGTCTCACCTCGAGATCACCGGCTTCATCCTGTTCCACGCTCTGTGGAGGCACCAACACCACTACCCATCAGTGGGAGCCAGCTGCCCACCCCAAAACCCCATCAACTGCCCACCTTCTGGCTCTTCCCAAAACCCCTTCCGGCTCTGGTGGTGAAAACCTCCTTCATTTGGGGAAGAAAGGATCCCCCAGAAGGTACAATGGTGAGCAATGGTTCAGAGAAAAAAGATGAATCCATCTAGTTCCAGAAACTCCCACAACCTGAGAGGCTCATCTCAGAGCCCAAGAAGGCTGAAGATAAAGGCTGCAAGTTCAGAAGCATGTGTACCCACATGCACGCGTGCACGCGCGCGCGCACACACACACACACACACACACACACACACACACACACCAGATGATTAGCGAGAGGCACAGGCCTCTGTACCCGTCAGCTAGGACTATCCACATAGAAGAAGCAGATATGGTAAGGTGCAAGGTCCTTTGGGGCCAAAGATGGACAAGGAGCCAAATAAGACTCCCCGTGGCTTTTCTGCCAGGCACAGAAACACACAAATTCCCCCAGATTTACAGTGTGTGCAGATCTGGTTGGCTCTACACACCCTCCAGCCTCCCAGGGCTACAGCAGGGCTGGGACATAGAAACAAACACCAAAAGAAGGGTGTCAGAGGAAATCCTGGGATCTTGGCTTAGCTGCCTGGGCATAGCACATCTTCTCTGGGTCTTAGATCAAGAGCAGGCATAGACTATACAAGTGGCATTTGGGATTTGGGCATCTAGCAAACATCAGTCCCATTTTACAGATGCTACTACCCTCAGGGTTTAGAGAAGGTACCCACCGCCTATGGAAGTTATTGGCGTGGTGGGCAGCCAGAAAGTATAGCCAGAGGAGAATGCCTCCACCTCTTTCCAGCAAAGGTGTGACAGGCTTAGCATGTCTAGGGACCTGAGGTTAGGGCAATCAGCCTAGCAAGGGGGCAGAAGCTGTCCCTAACCTGGAGTTCTGCTAAAATCCCATACTGGGTAGGTCGAGTGGTTAGCTAGCTGTGCCTCTCCAATCCTTCCAGGCTATTCCTCTGATCCACAAGCTTCCCAGACAACAGTTTGTACCTGACTCCAGAGGAATCAGGTCCTCCTCTAGCCAGTGTTGGAGGTGCCCACCCATCCAAGTGGGGAACTGGGCAAGCAGGTACACAGATGGTACTGAGTCAGCTTGGGATACCTAAGGCAGTCTGCCTCCCAGGAACAAAGAGGGTTCTCTGAGGCAATGTACCCAAAGCAAGTCCTCGGGGAGCTAGGTACTAATGACAGAAGCTATTCCCAGGAGAATGATTGGTAACACAAAAGCAGAGAGGCCCCAGTGTTGGGATCCCACATGATTCTGCAGCTCAAGCTACTTGTCTGGGGTCTTTGGACTTAAACAAGGAGCCCACAGTGTGATTTAGGAACACACTTCAGAAACCAGCAAAGGTGGCATTAAAGAAGACAGATAACATGTCGATCCCACAGTCCCTGAAGGGAAACTGGGGGCAAAGGTGTGAGAAAGCCAAGGGCAAGCGGTCTATGCTTTGGAGAAAAAGGAACCCGGCTGGCAGAGTGAGCAGATATGAAGGGAGGCAGGACACCAAACCTCTCCCGAGCTCAGGCTCAGGGCTCGAGTGATGATAAGGTCTGTTGAGGAATACTGGAGAGGAGTGGGCAAGGATTTCGATTCTGGGCAAGATGGTGTAAGGGGCACCTGAGACACCAGGTAGCATATGAGACCAAGTGTAAAACAAAGGAAGGATGGGTGATAAGGGAGCAGTTATGGCCTCCACCAACTCCTGGGAGCCTTGCAGATAAGCACCTGCATGTCAGGGAGCAGAGAAGGTTGTCTGCCAGGAGAAGAGAGAGCACAGCCAGGAGGTGGGAAGAAACCCAGTAGGAGGTTGAGAGAGCCAAGGAAGGAAGCACTTCCAAAGGGAGCCTGAGGTCAAGAAAAAGAAAGCCATGCTGAGAGAAGGTGCCCATTGTGATTAGCCAAGGAGAGGTCACTGGTGATGGCAGAAACTGAATCAGAGGCATAGAGGGCAGGGAAAAAGTTAGGTTGAGGAGAAGCTGAGGGAGGGATCTACGACCCTCTCAACTGGCAAGTCCTGATCACATGAGAAGCTAGGAAAGGGGACCCCAGTTTTCCCAGGGTGGAGAGGCAGAGCCACTCTGACAGGCTAACAGACTCTGGTAAAGTGAGGCAACCATGTAGGGGCAGTCCTGGGGAGGCAACAGAGGATGGAACCCAGTGCTCCGGGTTTTAGACAGGAGACCCCTCAATTTCTGATCTAAGAAGGGAGAGGCAAGCCCACCCTCAGGAACACAGGATAGGATAGCTGGTGACTCTTGGACTCCAGAACTTGTGGGGAGGGGCACCCCTAGAAGTCTGGTGCTAAGTCAGCAGTGGGAAGAGAACCAGCCATTCCAGCTGGAAGCCCAGCCTCCGGTCACCAAGGCCAAGCAAGCAGCAGCTCTGGGGTCTCTGTATCCCTCACCCCGAACCGCCTCTATACACCACTCTTGTCCAACAGGTTCCACAGGTCTAGACGGGGAACTCAAAGGACAGACTGCTGGTGAAATCATTTTCCCAGGAATGCAAGTATCTACAACCCCCCGCCAAGACACCTGTACACTGCAGGTCCCCACCTCCCATGGTACTCCAGAGGACTGGACAGAATTACTCCATCTCGATATTGGCCAGAGTCTTGCTAAGGGGTCTCTACAAAGAGGAGGGTGGGGTATAGGACTGAGCCAGGACTCTTAGGTTCCGCTGCTTCTGACTCCCCTAATCCCAAACTGCAACCATGTCTGGCCTGAGAAAGGGCTCTGCTATGCTTCAGGCCAAGGGGCTATTCTAACACAACCTCTAACCCATCACCACACAGAGGGAACCCAGCCTAGTGTAGTAGAAAGAGGCTCTCGATCTCACACAGAGGCTGAAGGCAGTGATCAGATTAATATTTGAGGTCAGGGGTCTCTTCCTGCCAACCAGGGCTCTGTCCACAAAGCACTCTGGCCTTGCAGAGGGTAACTCATGACAAGTGTTATATCCCAGGGGATAAGCCCCATTGGAGGCATCTCAGCCAGATGGCAGGAAGAAAAAAGCACAAAGCCAGAGATGAACACCCAGTGGGACTTTCACAGATGGCAGAGCCCAGAAAGGAAAGGACTAAGCCCAGCTGAGCTGAAGAAAGCTCTTCTCCCAAGCCCTTGGCCACCCTGAGGCTGGTAATCTGTTCCCCAGGTAGCCTCTGCCTTCCTCTGAGGCAGCCTTGCCCAGGCGTAGCTGCGGGAACCCTCTGTGTGCTTACAGAAACCCTAGTAGAGCCCCAGGGCTGGGGATGGGTCCTGTTGAACTGGCCTCCTACTCCCACAGTCTCAGCTCCGTTTTAGGGAAGGGGAGGTGCCCGGTGAGGGAGCCCAGGCCTGGGAATTCGGCGGGGGAGGTGGGGAATGAGATAAATGTGGCTTCAGGGGCTGAGAGAGATGGGACCCTCTTGTTGAGAAGTTGTTGACATTTCTTTTCAAGGGGAAGAAATAGCATTGCAAGAGGGAACCACAGGGACACAGTAACTCACATGTGGGCTCAGCACAACCCATATAGGGCAGAACCTCTCTCTAGGATGGATAAAACTACTGCCCCAGCCCATCTCCACTCATGCCACAGCTTTGAGGACTCCATCCAAAGTCTCCCCAAAGCATTAAGCCCCCTTATCACACTGGCTCTGGGAAAGGCAGGCAGATAAGGGGAGTCTGCTTTCTCTCACCATGGGGCCTCTGACACCCGGCTCTTGGCAGTTATTACTGAAGGACTGTATTGCTTTGACCATGGGGACCCAGAGGCTCCAGCTTAGCTGAAGATGACATCTCCAGGGAACAATTCACTGCCAGCCTCCTGGGCCTACGTCTGGCCTCAGGTTGCAGCCATCCACCTCAGTCTTCTTGGGTCCTTCCTCTCAGACGGACAAACAGCAAAGGCTCTTCAGACAGTTTTGTTAACCAGATCAGCTAGACGGTTCACTGCACTGGGCCAATAGGCTAGGCCAATTCCCCTTGGTTTATTATTTTACTTTTAATTATATGTATGGGGTGGGGATGGTGCCAGTGCCTGCAGAGGACAGAGGCATTGGATCCCCTTGGAGCTAGAGTTATAGGCAATTGTGAGCTGCCTGGTGTGGGTGCTGGAAATGGAAGTCAGGTCTTCTGCATGAATAGCATGTACTCTTTTTTGTTTGTTTTTGTTTTTTTCTGAGACAGGGTTTCTCTGTGTAACATCCCTGGCAATCCTGGATCTCACTCTGTAAACCAGGCTGGCCTTGAACTCACAGAGATCCACCTGCCTCTGCCTCCTGAGTGCTGGGATTAAAGGCATGCGCCGCCACCACCCACCTGGTTCACACCTTGGTTTAAACACAGGGAAACTGAGGTCCAGCTGAGAACAAATGTCTCGAAGTCTCTCCTGTGGGCTCTAAGCAAAGTGCTTGTCTCTCAAACTTCCTGCAGAATCCTCCTGGTTGTTTCACCAGACCGCCCTGTCCTCTCCCTCCTCCAAGGCTTCCTTGATCATCTCACTGTCTTAGCCACATGCCGGCTGCTAAGGTCATGTGCTCAAAAGTGGATGAACTGATCAACCCCTTCAGCATATTTCCACGCTGAGTACAACCCACCTCTCATCCCATTGCTTCCTTGAGAGGGAGGATAGAATATCTGCCTCCACAAGGTCTGGCCCCAAACCAAAAGGGGCAGCCACCATTGGCATGTAATTACCAGATGAGACCTTCACACCAAGGCCCCTGCCACAGACATGGAAGATAAGAAATTACACAGCCCTTCTTCAAGTACCCACTGGGGACTCTATTCATCATCCTTGCTCATGACCAATCTGTACCAACTAACTAGCTCAGAGCCTATGTGGGTACTCCTGTAAGGGTGGACAGTCATAGTCCGTCTCGGGGGTCAGACAAAGGGAAGTAGCCTCAGGCCCAAAGAGCTGGTGACCAGGGTCTGTGCAGCCTCTAGGGCCATCCTCCACTCAGGATGCTCAGTTATACTTGCTGCTCACTGTCCCAGAGCCTTTTCTCAGGTTTTCTCAAACTACTCTGCAGCTCCTGGGCCTTTGTCCTCAATCCCAACAGGGTGGAGTATCCTTACAGAACCCAGCCTCTTCCGGAAGTCTCCCAGCACAAGTCTCTGCCTCTGTTTCATGCCCAAAGAGCACCTGCCTGCTGACTCCTACTCTGAAACTCCCATCCCAGACAGCTCACCCACACAGCACAACCTCGACTCAGACTCATCCTTTCTGCTTTGGACCATCGCAGTTGTCCATGGGAGCTAATTTCCTAGAACTGAGATGTCCTCTCTTGGAAGGGGAAGGCTCATAAAATTTGGGCAACTCTCTGAACATAGGAGGCTTGGAAGCTATGAAAGTTAAAAGACGCACCAGGTCTTTCCCTGAGATTATATAAACAGTAAACAACTGAAGAGGGGAGAAGAGTATCTGGTGGAGCCTCCTGCAAGCCGTGCAGCAGCCCCGTGGATGCAGCTTTCATGAGTCATCACCCATGCTAGTGTGGGCTTTTGATGTTACAGCTGCCTTTGAGTCACCCATGCTCCATGCTCCTGTAAATAACCCCAATAAACTAATTGGTCCGCAAGCCAGTCTTGGGTGCTCTCTTTGGAGAGAAGAGATGTTGTTCATGTCTCCTGGGGAAAAGTCACAGACTCATCTCCATTCATCCTCCAGCCCTCCATCCATCCCTGAGGGAGGGCACTAGGTCCAGGAGAACCCTGTTCCTCCCCACCCAGCTCCCCCGCTGCCCGACCTGATGGATAAAGGCAAATTCCCATTTTAAAAAGCCATAGCTAGCCGGGCGGTGGTGGCGCACACCTTTAATCCCAGCATTTGGGAGTCAGAGGCAGGTGGATCTCCGTGAGTTCGAGACCAGCCTTGTCTACAAGAGCTAGTTCCAGAACAGGCTCCAAAGCTACAGAGAAACCCTATCTCGAAAAACAACAACAACAACAACAAAAAAAAAGCCATAGCTGGAGAAACACACATGAGCGTTCTTGCACACGCACTCACATGGGACTCAGATTATTTTTCTTAGAACTTGAACAGCTGCCTCTGCAAGTTACAAATGAGTTAACACTTGGGAAGCAAATGACAACGCAGTGTAGCAGGCACATGTGAACTCAGAGTGGCAGTTTTACTCTAGGGACATATGACTCATTTCACTCAGAGGACAGATTTCTAGACACTTGGTGTGAAACACTGGGACACCAAAGCTGCCCCCATGCAGCCTATCCCTTTGCCTAACACCAAGGGCTTTCAGGACTCAGGCCTCCCTTACACACCTGAAGGCTCCGCTCTGGCTTGTGAGCACTTTTGGCCACTCTGAGGCAACATGCACAGAGCCCATTTGCAGCAGGAGAGCAACACCAGAGCCTCCATCATCAGGCCCTCCGCAATACACACTGCAAAAGAACCAGAGTCTGGACCAGGGCATCTCCGCTCACACTATTGCCACTGCTCAGTCTGAGGCCATCTCCACCCAGGCTGAGACCTCCAAGGGCAAGGACTTATCTGGTTCCCTCCTCCCAAAACCCACAGATTTGAGGACGGATGAGTATGCACTGAGGCAGGGGATAGGCGCAGGGTACCAAGACCCAGGCCCTAGAAATCCACCCCAGAGCACATACCGGGTCAAGATGGAAAATCCCACCGAAGGGTCACTGTACACACTATGGAAACATTCTAATCAGGCCCTGCCACTCCAGGAGGCCGTGACCAAAGTAGTAAGACTGGTTCACGCCGGCCTCTGCCCAGTCACTGACCCCAGAAATCTAGACAGTTCCCCCTTCTCTGTTCCCAGTAAAGGATCTGCCCCCTGCAATGTGAGTTTTCCAAACACAGTTGCTGAGCAGCCTGGACCAGACTGCAGCCTGCATACCCACACACACCGGCAACTCAATCGAGGTTAATCTACAACCTGAGCGGTCAGGCCTCAGTGAAGCAGCAACACCGGACGCGTGAATAGAGCCGATGTAGGGGGCAGGTAAGGGGTGCTGACCATTCCAACTAGCAGGTTAGGGCCCAGGCGACTGTGACCCATCAAGGACCCAACCTTGGCGTCCAAACTCTTAAAGTCATGGGACAGAGGGGTGAGGGCAGATTTCAAGGCAAACACCACCTGGCTCCAAAGAAGGGGGCGGTTCAAGACAGGTGCAGAGGGCCGACTAAAACAATGTTTCTCCTGTTCGTTCCAGCTCCAGGGAGCTGCTGTAACCCCAAGTTACCAAGTCCCAGCAGCAGGTGGAGGCATAGCTCAGACCAGAGGACGCTCGCGAGCGCAAGCACTCGTAATTGAGGGGCGGCACTAGCCTACGCCATCCCACTCCACAAGGCACGCTCCCGTACGCTCACACCCGGCACCCTGAGCCCAGGGAGATCACCTGGCTGCGACCGGACAGGGAGAAGGTGGCGTGGCTGGAGAAGCGTGCGGTGCCCAGGCGGGGCGCGCGGTCTGTAACTGCGGCCGCAGGAGGGGGACTGGGCGTGCCGGGTGCAGGGGACACACCAGTCGCCAAGCCCAGAGCCTCCACCTGGCGCGTCAAGCGTTCGAGCTGCTCCTGCAGCCGCTGGTTGTCCCGCTGAAGCTCGGCCACGGTGCGAGCCAAGGGGCCGGCCAGGCGCAGCGCTTCGGCCACACGCCGCTCCACGCCGCGCTGCAGCCCCTGCATGTCCTCGTGCAGCGCACGCACCGCACCCTCCAGTGCCGCCTCGTAGCGGCCCAGCGCCTCGCGCACCGTGTGCGCCTCCTCGGCGTCGGGGGTCGACTCCATGGCCGAGAGGCACGCACCGACCCAACAGCCGGCAGTACGTGGGGGAAGGACGAGCGATCAGCAGCTCCTTAGGGCGACTGGCGGGTTGTGGCTGGTTGCTCCTCAAGAGCGGCCAGAGGGGCGGGAGCAGGGCGGGGCAGACCCCTAGAGCTCCGGGACTGGGCGCCGCGTGGGGAGGCGGGGCCGAGGGGGCGGGAAAGCCCGCTCCCGGACACCCCGCCCCTAGGGACTCGCCCCGCTGGTGAGAGATGGCTGGCCCTGGAAGCACCCGTGGCGAGCTCACTATCTCTTTTGCTGGGGTGCAGATCCACGAAGTAGTAAGGATTTCCAGACATACTCTCTTGACCCGAGAGGAGTGGTGTGCGACCCGGGGAAAGAGCTGGAACCCAAAGGAAGAAGGCCCTCAAATGGACGTTGTTTTAAGAACCACAACCAAGAGAGCTAAACATTCCCTCTAGGTTCTCTTCTGCAGGACATGGATTCTGTTTTGGTTGGTACCTTTCCCCCTGTTCAGGGAACCGCAGCGACTGCACACGCACACATACACACACATTCCCGGTATAACCGCTCGGACTCACCTTTGTATGTATTTCCAATGGCCTACTCGGTACCATTCAGTTCGCAAATACATGTGAGAGGTTCTTTTGGTTTTTGTTTTTTTTTTTAACAGCATTTTTTATTTTAACTTATTTTATGTGCATTGATGTGAAGGTGTCAGATCCCCTGGAACTGGAGTTACAGACAGTTGTGAGCTGCCCAGGGTCCTCTGGAAGAGTAGCCAATGCTCTTAACAGCTGAGCCATCTCTCCAGCCCCAGGTTTTCTGTTTTGTGTGTGTGTGTGTTAATATTTATTTTATTTTACGTGTATGAGTGTTTTGCCTGTTTGCATTTGTGCCTGGTGCCCACAGAAAGCACAAGAAGGTGTTGGGATCCTCTAGAACCCGAGTTTCCAATGGTTGTTAACCACCATGTGTGTCTTGGAAGCCGAGCTGTGGGGGTTCTCCGTAAGAGCAACTAATGTTCTTAACTACTGCTGAGCTATCACGTCAGCCCCTCACCTGTGAGACTTTCACCTGCAATTTTTTGCACCAATTCTGAGATCTCAGGGAGAGGGAGGTAGATGGTGAAGTGCCCTCCCATCCTTCCAGGACTTGTGTGTGTGTGTGTGTGCGCCCACACGTGCATGCGTGTGTGTGTGCACGTGTGTGTGTGTGCGCATGCGTGTGCTCCTCAGCAGCCAATAAGATTCAGGGTGACAAAGGCTCCCTGTTAAGGAATCCAGGAGAGGTTGAGGATAAACAGGGAGACGCTTAGGGCCAAATTTAGAAAATCTTTCTATGAGGAGATCAAAACCTAATCTGTGCCCCACCACCACCACAGAAGCTACAGAAGTCAGTCAGGGACTTCTACCCACGTGCCAAACTTCAACCATTTTTTTCTCCAACACTCTTCTTAACCCTGATTCCAGAGAGTCCCATTCCTACAAACCCCAAACACCACCAAAGGAAGGAAGACTGGAGGCGACTGTTGCTTAGGATAATAGTATGATAGATGCTGTAAACATTTAAAATAAAAATGAGAACATCTCATTCTTTTGTGCAAAAAGGCTTCCCTAATTAGCTTTCTCTGGGCCTGGGCTGGGGAAGAAGGCCCAAAGCCTGGACAGGCTTAGTGAGCCGGTCCACAGGAAGAAACTGGAAGGCTAGTTCCCATAATCATGTTCTGTTTCCAAGGGCGTCTGGGAGCCTCCAGACCCTCCTGAACTGGCCTCTTCCTCCCCCTTAGGAGCTGGGTCAGCCTACCAGATGCTAAGGGCTGGTCCCCTCCCCCGAGCAGGGACAGGAAGGAACACTGGGTTACCTAATCCAAGGAGCTTTCCAGCAATTATTTCATGGGAAAGTCAAGTGCCAAAAGGCGAGCATGTTGCATGTCTGTGTGTGTGTTCCAGGCAGCCGTCTGGACAGGGTGAGCCAAACCGCTCCTTGCATTCTTTCTCTGGGTGGAATCTTTGATAGAGACCTGGAGAGGGGCCACTACAACAACTTATGCCCCAGATATGCCTACAGGTCTGAGCCCTGGAGTCAGAGAAGTTCAACCTTTCCTTTGCAGAACCCAGGCAGGAAAGGATGTCTCCGAAGGACCAGGACAGGTTAGTCCCTGACCTCCTGGGCATGCCCGGGGTAGAAGATGATCAGGGGTCCAGCCTTTTCCCCGATCTCCCAGGAGAAAGTGAATGGCTCTCTGTGGTGGAAACCCCATGAAGAGTAAGTCAAAGATGCAGGAATCAGCCAAGGATGCAGGCATACTCTCCAACCTCAGCTAAGTTATCTGGTCCCTCTGAGACATCGTGAGAAGACTTGAGAGTTGGTTGGTAGGAGGGCAGAGCAGGACTTCTCCTGGGGTCAGAAGTCGGGACTCTGTCAAAGGCAGAAATTAGGGCTCCCTGTAAATTAGAGCGTACAGGACTCAAACCATCGCTCCCACCCCCCAGAGTCTTATCCCTCAGCAGTCAAACTATCATCAATAGTCAGTAATTAGAGATAAACCTGGGATGTTAGTGGGGTGAAGAAGAGGTGGGGAGAGGGGCGAGGAGGAGGGAGGGAAAAGTGAATCTTGAGCCTGGACAGAGGACCAACAGCACCCTGGAGCCTGGCTCCAACAGGGATGGGGGAAGCAAAGTTTGGCTCCCAGCCCTAAGCTCCTCTCAACCCCTCCTTGGAAGCCCCTATCTCATCCTCCCCTGGACAGCTCCTGGCCTGTACCAGGCTGTGCGGGAGGTGAGGGCAGACCTATCTGACTGAACTCCTCCACATTCACCAGCCCTGATGTCAGAGAGAGTGGAGGCCGACCTCCCAGGGTGTGCTCCAGCACCTGCCCTCCAGCTCCCCTCCTTGACCCCACAGTCTGCTATTCCCTTCTCAGCTGGGGTTCTAGGCTGCATCAGAGTTCCTCCTGTCAGTCACCTCACAAAATCAAATCCTTTCCAGGCCCAAACCACAAAGTTAGAGAAGTTAGAGTCATGAACCTGATATGGGGAAACTGGGGCCAGGAGATGGGCAGGAGCTGGCTCACGGCCATTCGGCAAGATGTGCAAAGACACAGTAGAACCAAGAAGGGCCCTGGCCTAATTGGAAAACTTTGCCCTCACCTCTCAGGGCATAGTCAGATTCAGTGCATTCTAAGCATCCTTTCTCTCCTCTCTAGTTGGCTAGAAGCACAAATCCCCTGCAGTTGCTCCTCTTATGTTTCCCAGACTCTGCCCACCTGATGGCACACCTTCACCCTAGCTTCTGTATACATGGGTGCATGTGTATGTACATGTCACACTGCATAGAAATAGGTCTTCCAACATTTCCTCTGCCTCCACACCAGGCATGGCAACTGCCATAAATAAATGCTTTAAAAGCATTGGGAGCTGGGCGGTGGTGGCGCACGCCTTTAATCCCAGCACTTGGGAGGCAGAGACAGGTGGATCTCAGTGAGTTCAAGGTCAGCCTGGTCTACGAAGCAAGTTCCAGAACAGCCAGGACTGTTACACATAAAAACCTCATCTCAAAAAAGAAAGAAAGAAAGAAAGCATTGGATGATGGTATGTCTGGGAAGAGGGGACCGAGCAGGACTGTTGGATGGGTGACAGTGGGGGTGATAAGAAAGAACAGAAAGCAAGAACAGTTTCCAAATTCTAGCTTTGGTGAAATACGGCCATCAGTCACTAAAACGAGTTCCCGAAGTGCATTCCAGGGAATTGTGGAGGCCCACGAGCCAATCTCCAAGGTCACACTCAGCCTTAGCACAGGGTCAGAGGCAGCTGTACGTCTCCCTGTAGCTCTCCCAAGCCCCACTGCTAGGGAAGACTCTGGAGGATCATGGGCCAGGCTAGACCTGTTATGTCCCACATAACAGCTAACAGTCTAGGGAGCAGGCTTCACACCTGGGAGGTACACACAGTCATCCAGGCCCCACTCTTCACAGCCTGCAGCTATATATGGACAAAGCGTGAAAGGGGCTAACTTCAAGGCTAAACCCATCACTCCTGGAAAATATACAGCCTCAACTCCTCATGAATCCCCAGATCCATCCTCTTCCCTGGAACCTAGTCCTTGTTATGTGATCCATACTGATGTGGAGGTGGGGGTTACATTTATCTTTTCCTGCCAGGCTGCTGGGTTCAGGAGCCAAGTGGAGGGAGATAAGGAGGGAGGTAAGCTGTGGTGGAACCCAAGTAGCTGAGGCCTCCTCCTGGGAAAAGTCTTGGAGTCTCCGGATCTTATCGCCCTCAGGGAGAACCCAGGCAGCAGCCAGGAAAGAGACAGAGTTTCTGCTCTCTTCCCCTCAGCTCTCCCTACCTAACACAGAGCCTTGGAGACTGAGTTCAGAGCCCATAGACCTCTCTCTAGGCAACTGAGAAGAGACCCTCGCAGCAAACCCTGCTAAAGCTTCACTCCTCCCTCCCGAGGAGCACTCTGAGCACTCTGCTGCACAGTAATGGACACTTTTTAATATTTATTTTGATTTTCAATTGTGTTCTCTCTCTCTCTCTCTGTCTCTCTCTCTCTCTCACACACACACACACACACACACACACTGGTTTGTTCACATAAGTATAGCATTTAGAGGTCAAAAAATGGCATCAGCTCTCCTAGAGCTGAAGTTAGAGGCGGCTGCCTGGCAGGAGTTCAGGACACTAAACTGACTCTCTGTGGAGCCCTGCCTGTCCTGGAATGCATATGTGGTATGTCGACATTGTACACGTTTGTAAGAATACATATTTGTAGGAGGATATTTTTTCCTTTTTTTATTTTTGAGACAGGTCCTCATGTAGTCCAAACTGGTCTCAAATGTTCTACACAGCTGAAGACAACCTTGAACTCCTGATCTTTGTTTCCTAAATGCTGGGATTACAATCAAATTCCACAATGCCCATCATTGTAGGAGAAATTTGTTCATAGGTGGTCAGTGTGATATGCACACATATGTAGGTAGGTCAACAGTACATAAACGTGAGGACACATATGGCCTATATTGCCCTTGTGTTTAAACATATGCGATATATATGCATTATATATGCATAGGTTTACATAAATTATGTGCTTGCTTGTGTGTCATTGAATGAGCCTGTCTTTAGACATATATACCACATATCCTCTTTCTGGCTGACTCTAGCCAGATCTAGAAGTGTCTCTGGAAGGTTCAGATTCTGAGTTCTATGGGACTTGCTCTAAAGAGATTCTGGCGTGTCAAATTCTGAGGAAAAACTTGGTTTGGAGAGGGGGGTGAGAGAAAACTGAACTTCCCTTCCCTCCTGAACCAACACTGGGCTTCTTGGCCCAAAGGAGTATGAATTTCCTACAGGCCTCTCCTGAAGTCCTGGTTACACTGCGGACAAACACCGCCCATTCCAGCTTGAAGTGTGAGACTTGCAGTATGTACCCCCCTCCAACACACACACACACACACACACACACACACACACACACACACACACACAGAGGAAGGGGCTGCGCAGGGTGTGGAGACAGCTGCTTCCAGCCCAGATAAGACTGTTGGGCTCACATTTTCCACTTCCAAGATCCTCTACTTGGTCCCTGGCCTGGGGAGGTCCCTGTACTAATTTACCTCACTTCCTCACCCCCACCACCCTGAGAACACCAGAGCCAGGAACGGAAACTGAGGAGCAAGGGACAGGATGGAGCACGCACCTACTGAAAGTCACCCTGAGCCTCTGAGGACTGGGAAAGGGGTCTCTAGAGCTGGCCAAGTCTGCTCAAATCGGGACTCTTGGGCTTCTGGAAAGCTGCCCAGAGATGGGATGAGACTCAGCCCTCCTCTCACACCAGTAATTCCTGAGTATACACACTGCCTGCCCATCCAGACTGACTGCCTTAACCAAGGAGACCCAAGGGCCAAGTGGTCACTGGTTGAGATCAGAACCAAACCTCAGACTCTAGGCTCCGGTTGCCCCTCAGCCTTGTCCTACCTCCTCCACAACGTCCTACAAAGGAGCCTGGTCCCTTAGCCCCACTTTAGCCCTGCCTCCCCTCCCCCTTCCCAAGGAAAGGACTGGGGGGAGGGGTTATTTATAGGGCCTGGCTCAGTAACCTCCAAGACAAGAGGAGCCAAGCCGCAGGGCTACTGCTCAGCAGGCCTTCCCCAGGGGCCCAGCAGGATGGCCAGTGTCTGCTTTCAGCCCAGCAAAAGGCCGTGTCAGTCAGAATGGGCAGTGGGGGTGGGGAGGCCAAAGCAGGGGGCTGGGCTTCAGCATGGCAAGATAACTCGAAGCTCTTTACAGTGAGTAGACAAGTTTGTCATGCTTGGACACCTTTGGGGAACTCACTGGAGCTGGGAAGTGGGAGTTAGGAAGAAAAGTCTAGAGGACACAGGTTCCTCCTCAAAAAAGTCTGTATGTGCCACCATACAATCAGCCACCTCCCCGACAAAGCATCTAAGGACCCCTCCTCCTGACCCATGCTTTTTTCTGGCCACATGAGCCTCAGGAATCCACTTAAGGCTCTTTCTGACCAGCCCCAAGTGCCCCTCTCTCAGCTGCCCATATGGAACTCTGCCATAGTTCTGTGCCTATCTCTCAGCCGGTGCCCGTGCGCAGAAGCAGCCCTTCTGCTTGTCACGCTGTGTGACAAATTGCTGCCCCTCTCTCAGGGTCCCAGTGCCTCTCACTTAACTGCCTCTAACTCTCACCCTTGCTCGCCCCCTCCTGTCTCCAGACTCCATACTCCTTGTTATTCCTCTCTAGCTGCTGTCTGCTTCAGATGTGGTTAGATGCTTCCCCACCAGGATGTCCCTAAAGATCATAACTCTTGTCTCACTTGTACCTCTGTCTCTATCACTTCACAGAAGCCACCCTTTGTCCCCAACAGCACTTGTTAGATGAGGAAATGAATGAAAAGGGACGGAAGGGAGGAGTGAATGAGGAATGAGTGACTTTGAGAACAAGGGGGTTTGGGAAAGCAAGGAATCCCCCTTGCTGGCCCCTAACCCATGGCAACTGCTTGGTGTCCCATGAGTGGAAAGGTAACAGGGGCAGCCCAGGCCAGGTCTCAGTGACACTGCTGGGCCTTGGGCAGCAGCCAGATCGGTCACTCTCATTCTTTCCAGATCAAAGTTCCCCCAGGGAATTGCCCGGAACCTGACACTGGCATGGGGGGGGGGGTGCCTTGCACAGAGGAAGGCAGAGAGAGACTGGGCACCTGTCCTCTGCCACAAAAATACTAGCAGACACGTTCAAATTCTCATCCAGCCTCAACTCCCAAAAGGAGCTATACAGTGGGTATGGGATCCTCTGCTCAAGGCCTGAGCCAGACTCCTGGAGGTCTCCAAGCCCCTGGTATCCCCAGGGGCTCATACCTTGTATTGGAGCCCTCCTGTATGAACCTTGATGCCTCCTAACCATGTATCCCGGCCGATTTACTACTAAGTCATCCTCTAGACACCTCCCTGTGTCTCCCGAACCCTGAGTCTCTCTGTGCTTTTTATTTCTGTGTATTTATCTTTCCTCTCTGGATCTTTGTGTCCCATGTTTGTTTCCCTGAGCACTGATGATACGTGTGTTGTTGTTTGAGCTTTGGGTTTTGGTTTAGGGCCTTGTTGTAGGCAGTGGGGTTTAGTGCTGTGGAGGGCCTTGTGCGAACACAGTAGGCAAATACTCTACCTCAAAGCTACCCCTGGCACATGATTTGTTTCTCTGAGGAAGAAACTATGTGCACACTCCCCCTCCTTTCCAGCCCTGGTACCCTCATGTGTGCACGGATGTTTTTAGATGGTAGGGCAGGCATGTACAAGAGAAAATGGAGAGGGCAGATGCAAGGCCTCAGCTGCAGCCAGGCCTCCTTTATACCTTCAGGTAGATATGGTAGGATGCCGGCAAAGCTGGTACCACTTGGTGAGTTCCCTGATTTTGCCACCCTCTATCCTTCACCAATCCAGACCTTGCTGTAGAACACCACCCCACAGTCAGAGTTTGGTTCCTTTGTGTCCTTTTGTTGCTTTAGTTTGGGTTTTTTGGTGTTTTGGGTTTTTTTTTGTTTTTGAGAAAGGTCTCACTGTTGTGGTTCTGGCGCTTTAAGAGAAAAGCCACGCCCAGTCCCTCCCCCATCCGCTGAGGCAGGCTGATCTT
>JAQHUG010000322.1:1053444-1066171 GCA_028555095.1 Dicrostonyx torquatus | reverse complement strand
CAGCAGTTAAGAGCACCAAGTTCAGTACCCAGCACCCGCACGGTGGCTGACATCATCTGCAACTCAATGCCATCTTTTAGCCTTCTTTGGGTAAACACACACATATTAAAATAATTCTTTTTACATAACTTTTTAATTTTTTGTTTTATTAGTACTTTGCCTGTATGTATGTCTGTGTGAGGATGTTGGATCCTGGAGTTACAGATAGGTGTGAGCTGCCATGTGGATGCTGGGAATTGAACCCGGTTCCTCTGGAAGTGCAATCAGTGCTCTTAACTGCTGAGATATCTCTCCAGCCCCCAACTTTTGTCCCTCTAACTCCTTCCATGTACTATCTATAAAATAAATCTTTAACAATGAATGAAGAACTAGGTACTACCGGGAGAGACTCATGGGTGGGGTGGGGTCCATCCCTTCTGCTTTAGAAATATAGAGGAGAGAAACTGACAATTTAATGCCTCCTTACTGGATTGCAACATCTATCCTGTATGGGTCTAACACACACCTTCAGGAAACAAGCAAGGTCAGGACAGGACAATGTCTTTGCTGCCATCTTGAAACTCTCAATGACCCCAGCCAGGCAGGATCAAACGTGCTACAACACTGCCTCCACCTCCCATATGTATATATATTTGTGTGTATGAAATTTTGAAAGACTGTCTTTCAATTGCCAGGTATGGTAGTTCACATCTATAATCCCAGCACTCAGCATACTGAGTCAGGAAGAGAGCAAATCTCAGGCTACTGTGGACCACACAGTGAGTTCCTTGCTACAAAGTTAGTCCCTGTCTCAAAACAGGGAAAACAAATTGCCACACATGCATACACTGCTTGGATACCTCTAGTCTTTTGTTTTGTTTTGTTTTGTTTTTGTTTGTTTGTTTGTTTTCTGAGACAGGGTTTCTCTGTAGCTTTGGAGCCTGTCCTGGAACTAGCTCTTGTAGACCAGGCTGATCTCGAACTCACAAAGATCCGCCTGCCTCTGCCTCCCGAGTGCTGGAATTAAAGGCGTGCGCCACCACTGACTGGCCTGATACCTCTTTTAAAAGACTGTTTTATTCAATCCAAGTTTGTACTTTTCTCTTGCTCCCACGTCTTTCTGTAAATAGGATAAAATTCATGCTGAACCCTGAGAATTTCTCAGAAAGTTCTCTCTTCCGACAAATTTTCACATCTCAGTCCAGATTTCCAGAAAGTCTTTCATAATGAAAAGGAGGTGGTTCTTGTTCTTTGTTCCATCACAGAATCAGAGTACAAATAATTTGTAATCACGCTTAAAATAGCCTATATTAAGGGAGTAAACTCACTTAAAGACTCAGATTGTGGCTGCTGCCCAAAGTCATGAAAGACTTTGGCATCATGCATTTGACTCTGATTTTTCAGATGTATAGAATGCAATATTTACAGGTTCATAAACTTAAACATTTAAAAATAAAGTGTGATGATCTAGGCAAAAAATAAATAAATAAAAGACTGTTTTATGTGTATGAGTATTTTACCTTTATGTGCATATGTGTGCACTATGTGTATGCCTGAGCATAACCTCTCAGGAGTTACAGGTGGTTGTGAGCCACCATCCGGGTGCTAGGAACTGTACCCAGGTTCTCTGCAAGAGCAGCAAGTGCTCTTAACTTTTGAGTCTACTGACAGGATCTCTCTAAATAGCCCTGGCTGTCCTGGAACTCACTCTGTAGACCAGGAAGGCCTCAAACTCACAGACATCTGTCGGCCTCTGCCTCCTGAGTGCTGGGATCAAAGGCTTGCACCACCACAGCTGGCTATTTGGGGAGTTTTGAGACAAGATATTACTATGTAGCCCAGACTGGCCTGAGCTCATAACCTTCCTATTTCAACTTCCTGCGTGCTGGAATGACAGGCATGTCTAAAAACATAGGAAGAACACTTTTTTTCTAGTACTCAGGATGGAACTCAAGGCCTTGCCCATGAGAAGCAAAACAGCCTCTGCCTCATGTTTACAACCCTACTTGTTTTAGTTAATTTGTTGTTGTTGCTTTGTTTGAGACAACATCTCAGACAGCCCAGGCTGGCCTTGAACTCTTGATCCTGTTGTCTCCAGGTCCTCAATGCAGGGATTGTATGTCTATGCTATCATGCTTGGCTTCCCAAGCTTACTTTCTTTTTATTTTAATTATGTGTATTTATGTATTACGTACGGGTTCAAGTGGGTATAGGTATCCTCAGAAGCCCAAAGAGGGGAGAAGAAGGTGTTTGATCCCCTAAAGCTAGAGTTGTAGGCAGTTATGAGATGCCTAATGTGGGTGCTGGCAACGGAACTCAGGTTCTCTGCAAGAACTCAGGTTCTCCGCTTTTAACCACTGAGCCCCTTGTTTTGTTTCTTAACACAGAGTCTCACTAAGTAACTAAGGCTAGCTTTGATCTTATAATTCTCTTGCCAGGACCTCCTGAGTGCTCTGATTACAGGCATATGGGATTGTACATCTTTTTTTAAAAGAATTTTTAAATGTATATTAGTGTTTTGTCTGCATGTATGTATGTGCACCATGTGCAGTGCATGCCTGGTGCCCAGTGAGGTACAAGAAGACATCAGATTTCCTGGAAATGAAATTATGGGCAGTTGTGAGCCACCATCTAGGTACTAGGAATCAAACCCAAGTCACCTACAAGAGCAGCAAGTGCTCTTAACTGCTGAGCCATTGCTTTAGCCCCTATACCTAAGATTTAAAAAAAAAAAATTATGCTTAGCTGGGCATGGTGAAAGGAAGAAAGGAAGGAAGGAAGGAAGGAAGATAAACTATCCACGAAGTTCAGTTAACAGTGGTTATGTCCGGGGAATATTACAGGGACTTGATCCTTTGATGAATCTTGTATAGACATTGTGTAGGAATAGCAGCTAATGGGCACCATGTGGGAGAGTGGTGATTTTATCATGTTTTCTATAACTTTAACAAATTGGGCAGTGGTGGCACATGCCCAATCTCAGCGCTCAGGAGGCAGAGACAGGCGGATCTCTGTGAGTTCAAGGCCAGCCTGGTCTACAAGAGCTAAGGACAAGCTCCAAAGCTACAGAGAAACCCTATCTCCAAAAACAAAAACAAAAAACAAAACAAAACACTGTAACAAATAAAAATAATGGCTGCCTAACAGAAAAATCCAGGCCCCTTCTCTAACGAACCTGCTTTTTTATGACATAAAAATTAAGCCACTTACATTTTGATATTAAACTTTTAATTAATTAAGCCAGGCATGGTAACGTGTGCCCGTAATCCCAGCGTTGAGAAGGTAAAAGCAGGAGTACTAGAAATTCAAGGCCATCCTCCTTCAGCTGAGGAAATCTTGGCCTAAGTGACACCCTGTCTCAAAACAAACAAAAAAACACAAAAAACAAACAAACAAACAAAAGAAGGGCCTCTGAGGTGGCTCTGTGACTAAAGGTGCTTGTTGTCAAGCCTGACTGCTTAAGTCTGGTCACCTCCCACAAGTTGTCCTCAAACAAACAAACAAAAACTCAAAAAGCCTTTTAATTTACTAAACATTAGTAATAGTTTTGTGTGTTTGTTTGTTTGTTTTAAAGGATAAGACATCCAGGTGTGGTGGCAGAGGAAGGTGGATCTCTGTGAGTTAGGGGCCAGGCTGGTCTACATAGTGAGTTTTAGTACAGCCAGACCTATGTAGACCTTATCTCAGAAAAAAGAAGGAAGGAAGGAAGGAAGGAAGGAAGGAAGGAAGGAAGGAAGGAAGGAAGGAAGAAAGGAAGGAAGGAAGGAAGGAAGGAAGGAAGGAAGGAAAAACAGACATCTCTAGCTTCCCATATGGCCCTGTTCCTATTCCATACTCCTGCCATATTCTGACTCTAAAAGCTAACCGGTCCTGCCTGGTTTTGAATCTTGCATAAGACACACAATGTGTGTCTTTTCCAGCCTAGTCTCTCACTCACCATGTTCCTTCTGACTCACGAAAAATATTACACATGACTGTAGCTTGCTCATTCTGCTACTGACACCCCATTGCCTGAATAGTGACTTTTGTGGCTCATTTTTCTGATAGTGGGTATTTGAGTAGTTTCCAGTGTGGGACTGTTGTGAATAGCTCTGCTTGGCCCTGGGACACATTCTTGGCGTGAATGGGGAGAAGGAATTGGAACCACGTTTTCCAGACTGTTTCCCCACAGATGTCTCTGATGCCACCTGCTGGACAGGAGCCATATGACATATCCAGGGTGGCCTTCAAAAGAGTCATCTCAAGATCTCACAGTGTAAGACTGGACCATGACCCTACCTGGAAGCCACACCCCTAACAATATAACCTGGTTGGTGTTGCTAAGCCACCACCCAAGCCACCCTTGAATCCTAGTTCTAATCATGTTCACAGTCCCTAGAGATCTTGGTAAGTTAGAGATCTCAAAGGTTAAGAGGCTCTCCCCACTATACCCCATGGTCTATGGCTATAGTGTTGGGCTTATCCTAGATTTGGATAAACTGTGACCCCTGTGTGGCAGTTGTTTGGGGAACCTTTAGGAAACCTCACGTCCTAATGAGGCAGGCTCGTAGCAGCCTCCCCAGCCCCGCCCTGCCCAGACCTGTTCTCTATTTCACCACCTCCCTTCCCCAAGGCCACCCAGCAGCAACCACAGCCTGTTTGCCTACCTACCTGGCAGTCTCAACTGTCAGGGTTCTCGGCAGGGACCTGGGGCAGCACAGGCCATGGAGGCCACCACAGGGCCTGTGCTCTACCACAAGCTGCAACTCTGGGAGCCTGGCATGGCGTCGGAGGAGGAGGAAGAGGAAGAAATAGCAGAGCCACTGGTCCTCTCCCTAAGGAGATCCCAAAATACCCCCCGGTGAGTCATCAAAGGGGCCTGGGAACCCCATAACTCAGGCTGGAATGCTGGCAAGGTCCTCTCTTTGGAGCCCCTAAGCTGGGTCAGGCAACCCCACATTGGCTGAGATCCAGGGACTTTCTAGATGAGTGGGGGAAGGGGACTCTAGGCGGCAGACCCAACTTGGGATTGAGCCAGTCAATCAAAGGTCTATGTATCTGAAGGGATTCTTGCATCAAGCCAGTCCCTAACCTGTTTCAGCTTTGCCAACCTCACCCTACCTCCATGCCACAGCACCTGCTAGGCAGGTTGGGACCTGGCTACACCTGGCTGAGCCCTGCTGGTCAGGCTCCTCTCTCCTGTATGCCAAGCCCCTTCCAGGCCTCCCTCTGACTGACTGGCCTCTGCCTCCACCAACTCTTCTGTAGACACTCCCTCCAAGCCAGCCTCAGTTTCTCCAGCTTTTTCCTACCTCTGTGTCTTTGCCAATGCAGTTCCCCAGGCCTGGAATTTCTCTCTCTCTCTCTCTCTCTCTCTCTCTCTCTCTCTCTCTCTTTCCTTAGCCAGTTTATACTCTTGCAAAATCAAAACTTTTGGGAAAACATTCCTTGGGTCCTCTCAGGGTTCTTGGGTGCCCTCCACTCTATCACTGGCTCAGGACTCCCCTTTCTGCAGGAACAGGGTTGGTGGGCTGCCAGGAGCCTGGGCCCGCCTGCTGGCAAGTCTGCTGCTGCTAGCTATTAGCAGCTCCCTGGCTCTGAGGCAGCTGCACAGTGGGGACAGTCCAAAAGAAAACTTCGGCTCTGTGGCCCCTCCAGCCAGCAGACACTCCCATCACCCTGGTGTGTTCCACCATGGAGCCATTATCAGCCCTGCAGGTCAGTGCTGGGGAAGGGGCTAGGGGTCAATGGTCCAGGCCACCTCCCCATCACCCATAGACTTTTCCTTACTGCAGCCACATGTTCTCAGCTGGGCCAAGAGCTGCTTATCGCTGGGGGGAATGTCGTGGATGCTGGAGTTGGAGCAGCTTTGTGTCTGGCGGTGGTACATCCTCATGCAACAGGGCTAGGTCAGTATGATCGGTGGGCCCTGGACAGAGACTCCAACCTGGGACCTAGTCAGTGGCCATTACCTCAAGACTAGCTAGTGAGAAGGACATAAGATCTGAGTACCAACCCTAGTCTTGGGTGACCTTTGACCCCAACCTGGTCAGTAACTCTTGTTTCTTCACCTGGGACTGCCAGAGGATCCTGACCCCAGTCCTGGTCAGTGCCTCTGACCCCTATGTGGTCTCTTTGTCTCCTAACAGGTGGCATGTTCTGGGGCCTCTTCTACAATAGCTCCTCAGGAAACTCAACTGCCCTGACAGCAGGCCCAGTGCAAACCCTGGCCCCGGGCCTAGGGCTGCCCACAGCTCTGCCTGCCCTTCATTTGCTTCACACACACTTCGGCCGCCTGCCCTGGCCATATCTGTTGGCCAAGCCCGCCATGCTGGCTCAAAAGGGCTTTGAGGTAGATGCTCCCCTGGCAAGTGCACTAGCAGCCCAGGGCACCAAGGGACTCTGTCCACTCTTCTGCCATACCAACGGGGCTCCACTGAGTCTTGGGGCTCAAGCTACCAATCCCAAACTGGCAGCTGTGTTGCATCGGGCAGCCCTAGCCTCTAGCCCCGATCTTGCTGGGGATGCCTTGCTGAGTCTGCTGGTCAAAGACCTGGGGCTAGGGGAGCCTCCTGCTCAGCCCATGCCCTCCTTAGAGCCTGCACTGCAGCTTTCCATGCCACAGGGTGTCCTCTTCACTACTCCTGGTCCCTCAGCTGGCCCAGAACTTCTGGAACTGCTGGAGTCTGCCCTTCGCTCCAGGTTACCCAGCCATACTTCCTGTCTGTCTCTCCTGCAAACTGCCATGACCTCAGGGAGTAGCGCCGTGGGCACCGTGGACAGCAGCGGGTCTATGCTCCTTCTAACCTCCTCAATCAACAGCTCCTTTGGTTCTGGACACCTGTCCCCAAGCACTGGGGTTCTGCTCAGCAACCTGGTAGCCAGATCGGCACCTAGTGCCTGGGCCTGCCCACTCATTCTCCGTGGCAGCCTGGATGACACAGAATCCGATATGTTGGGGCTAGTGTCTTCAGGGATGCCCAGAGGGACCAAGGCCATAACTTGCACCTTGCTCAATCATCTGGCAGCACCCCAAATCCAACAGCAAACCCAGCATCAAGCTCAACAAAGACCCACAGAAAGCCCTGGAGTTTGTGGCCAAGGGAACCTACTCCAAGTGGCAGTCCATGCAGAACATGCCCATGTCTCCAGTGTCCCCAGTGGTTGCTGCCCCTTCCAGGGCTATTAACAGAGGGACGGAGTCTGAAAAGGGCAAAACTATCTGGAACCTGAGGGCCAGAACAGAGGCCTAGCAGCAATGAGTGCAGAAAGAGAATGTATCTGTGATGTGTTCGCTGCTCCATCAGCCTGCTGTTCACCCTGTTCTGTCACCTGGCTCTAGCTCTGTCATCCAGGGCTAGTCCCACCACATTTCCTGGTACCCACACTGATGGAATTGCTGGATTTTCTATCAGATCAGGACCTAAAGGATGATGAAAAAGAGACTGAGTGTAACTCAGCTTCAGGAAAGTCAGTGAAAGGTTGAGAGCCTAGTCTTTGGGCAGTATGGGCAGTGTCGTCTTCCACTGGACTATGCCCTGCTGATCTTTATCAATTGCAATGGAAGCTAATAAAGTCCAGATCTCCTAGGGACCAAGTGCCATCCCTGATTTTTGGCTAACTTTTTCATTATCCCTTGAGATCTCTGATGCCAAGGCATCTGTCATGTACAACACAGATGATGAACACCAAACACGGGTGGAGCCTGGACTGGTGGTTCAGTTTTCCCTGCTCCACCCACCTTCTGCTTCCTGGGGTTCCATCTATGCAAGGTAAATCTCTTAGTTTCACAGGTAGAACAGATGGCAGAGTAGAGTAGGGTTGGAGAAGTGAGTAGGGGACATCGTTGGTAACAAAGGCCTGGAACTGGGTTGCCCATGAGCTTCCCTTTAGGGTTGCAATCTCTGGGGTACAACCCCCTAGAAATATTTCCTCAGACCAAGGGCAAGGACATTCAGTAGCGCTTCCCCTACCTGACAAAGTAAAAGACAATTCTGGTTTAATGTTTTGAGGGTTTTAATTTTTTTAATTAAAAAAAGATGTTTTTATTTTATATGAGTGTTTTGACTACATATGTGTATGTGAACCACACGCATCTTGCATTTGAGGAGGCCAGAAGAGGGCTCTGGATCCCTGGAACTGGGGTTATAGCTGTGAATTGCTCTACATGGGTGCTTAGAACTGAACTTAGGTCCTTGGCAAGGGTAGTATGTGCTCTTAAGCAATCAGCCATCTCCCCAACCCTTATAATTTTTTTTTTTTTTTGGTTTTTCGAGACAGGGTTTCTTTGTAGCTTTGGAGCTAGCTCTGGAACTAGCTCTTGTAGACCAGGCTGGCCTTGAACTCAGAGATCCACCTGCCTCCTCCCCGAGTGCTGGGATTAAAGGCGTGTGCCACCACTGCCTGGCTATAATTTGTTTTTTAAGGCAGAGTCTTACTATGTAATCCAGTCTGACCCAGGCACATGGACCACCAACACACTCAGTTGTTTTGTTTTGTTGTGCTGGAGATCAAATTTAGAGCCTTGGCATCCTTGGTGTATGCTCTACTACCACAGCATATCCCCAGTCCCAAACCAATAGAACTCTTGATTACTCCATCTCCACCTCTGTCTCAAACAAAACACCCCTAGGCTCAAAGATTCCACCATCTACTCAATTATTTTAGCTTTTAGCCTGGTGTCTTCTCTAGCTCTCCTTTGATCCAGTTCAGCACCCAACCTGCCCAGCTCCAGATTAGCCCAGCTCTGATTATAGCTCAGTTCACTGTCTCTGTACCTACTGCCAAAGGCCATGCCCACTCAGCAACAGTTGATCTTTTGTGAATGTAAATCTGATGTAAATCCTTCCCTGCATACTCAGAAGGTTGAACTTTGACCCTGGCCTGGGGTCCTATACAACCTTGCTCTCTGCACCTGCGTCCCTCATCTTTGAAGACTGGGGCCTTTGTGGAAGCAATGTCCTTGACCAGTTTTTTGTCCCTCTTAGATTTTTGCCCATCTTGTCCGTCCCTCAGCTGTCAGCCCATATGTCACAGTTTCGTTAGTCTCATCCAGTGACTACACTCTTCTTAAACAGTATCTTAGGATCTATTGAATTTTAACTACCAAGGCTTTTAACACGTGATGTTTTGACATATTTTAACATTTAAAGGGCTCTGCTCCCTTCA
Source organism: Dicrostonyx torquatus (assembly GCA_028555095.1). Taxonomy (NCBI): domain Eukaryota; kingdom Metazoa; phylum Chordata; class Mammalia; order Rodentia; family Cricetidae; genus Dicrostonyx; species Dicrostonyx torquatus. The sequence goes on along the minus strand of JAQHUG010000322.1, from coordinate 1,057,045 downwards.
GTCCTTATTTTCACCATAATTATCGTTTTAAAAGGATTTTGCTACTTGTTCTTCAACTAGAAAGTCCTCGGAAGCCGTGGCATTGTTCCCGAGCACACAGTAGGCGGGGAATAGCTGACGCACGGGTGTCGGAATGGCTCGCGAGTAGATGGAAGTCTGGAAGGAGACCGTACCGCTACTTTTCAGTGGATTTGTGTCGCGGGCCGTTCGAAACGCCGCCAGTGTAAAGAAAAGGATCAAAGCAGCAGTCACCCACACGCGTGAGTGAGCACCAGACGCTGCTCCACCCCCGACCAGACCGGAAAGGCACGACGTCCAGCCACTCCCAACCACGCCAGACCCTCCAGGCCCCGCCCCCAGCCTGCCGTCCCAGTGCGCACGCGCCGGGGCCTGACCTGGAAGAGACCGTCTTGCGAGCCCACGTGTTTCGTGCAGCATGGCGGAGATGAAGAGTCCCACGAAAGCTGAGCCTGAGTCTCCCGCAGAAGCGGCGCAAAATGACCGCCGCGACCTACTGGAGCACAGCCGAGAGTTCTTGGACTTCTTCTGGGACATTGCGAAGCCGGAGCAGGAAACGCGGCTCCAGGCCACCGAGAAGTTGCTGGAGTACTTGCGTACAAGGCCGAGTGTATGATGGCGGGGCCCGCACACGCAGTCGCGGCTCTAGATGCAAGGGGGCAGGGGCGGGCTCACAGGTCGCAGTTGAACACGAGGGATACTTTTGGTTCCGCAGGGTTCGGAGATGAAGTACGCCCTGAAGCGCCTGGTCACTGGACTTGGAATGGGCCGAGAAGCCGCTCGGCCCTGCTATAGTCTGGCGCTGGCACAGGTGAGGCGGCGCGCTGGCATGGGCACAACCACGCAAGTCAAAAGATGGGTTGTAAGGATAGGGTGCACCGCAGCTGCTTGGTAAGGAGAAATCCGAGAAGATTTTGAATTTTTCTTTCTGATACATGTTTAGTAGGCGTATTAGCTACAGTTATTGGAAGTAGTGAACTTTGAGGTTGGCTTATGCAAGGTTAAGGACCCCTTTCTAGGTTAGGAACTTAGCTAATGGCAAGCCACTCAGAAATTTGTACAACAAAGAGCAACAGTGAACACTATCCTGTCGGGTCAACCTCAAGGCATCTCGGCTTAGGAAGTGTGGCTGAGATGGGTTTTTCAGGAGGTATAGATGAGCAATCTAAGCCTTCAGAAGCCCTGGTGGAGATGGGGCTCAGTGCAAGATTTGGTCCCATGAAAGCAGTAGTTATCCCTTAGCACTTGTGTGAGATGGGAGGAGAGGCCAAATTATGTAGAGGGAACGCTGAAGAAGGGGAGTTGACTTGGTCTGGTGTGGCTTTCCTGGATCACTCCTCTGAGCTTTTGGTTTTGCTGGCAGCTGTTGCAGTCTTTTGAAGACATTCCTTTATGCAGCATCCTGACTCAGATACAAGAAAAATACAATCTGCAAACAGCAAACAAGGTGAGTAGTCCCAGACATACCAGCCCCTGCCTGAGCAGACATGGGTGGTGTCATGGACCCTCTTCACCCATGTTTGGCATCTTTCTAGGCGTTGATGAGACCTGCTCTCTTTGCAAACCTGTTTGGAGTGCTAGCTCTCTTTCAATCAGGCCGCCTGGTGAAGGTAAGAGTGTTGGGTGCAGGAGGCAAGGGTTGGGGTTGGTGGGGAACAGACAATAGTGTGCCCTGTTCATACTATGTTTTCTGGTACTAGGACCAGGAGGTCCTGATGAAGTCAGTGAGATTGCTGAATATCCTCTCCCATCACAACAACCACCTACAAGGCCAGCCAATGAAGGTCCTGGTGGACATCCTCTCCAAGGTATGGGATCACAGGTTGTGTTGTTTGGGTCTGGGAACATTGAGAAGATTTCGGTTAATGCACGAGACCATCAAGACAGATGGTTTGACCATGCAGCTGGTGTAAAGAGCTATGGAGATAGTTTTGGATTCGTTTTTGGTTTTTTGTCAGCAAATATCTTAAGTTTTATTTATTCTGTGTATACTGTTCTGCCTACATGTGTGCCTGCAGGCCAGAAGAGGGCACCAGATCTCATTACAGGTGGTTGCTGAACCATCTCTCCAGCCCCATGTCACCAAATATCTTAAATCTTGCCTGTCTTTCAGGTTTGCAGCATGTCTCCATTCAGTTAGGCACTTCAACTGCTCCATAGCTCTCTGGTTTCTGAGCTCTGAAATAGTGTTTGTCAGCGCCTGAATGTGTAGAAGGCAGGCTGAATACATTTGCCATAGTTATTCTGTCTACTTGGGAGGTTCACATTTAGAATCATTTGCCACTAGCTCATCCCTGTTTGAGCCTTTCTGCACAAACAGAACCAGAATTTAAGTTGCAGCCCCTCATATAGGGCTCTATATAAGAATCAGGCTGGTCCTCTAAAACACAAAAGGAATAATTTTAAATGTAGCCCCAGGCCAGTTAGCCATCTAGGATGCTGGGGATGGGTAGCCAGCACTTCCTTACAGGTCTGAAAATTAACAAGTTGGCTAACTGGAACTGCCCATGGGGTAGAGCAAGACCCAGAGGGAGAAACGAAGGTGCTAGGAGAGCCGCCCTCTCCACCTATGCTCTTACTCAGGTCCCAGAGTCCATGTTCGAGGAGATCCTGCCAAAGGTCCTCAAGGATGACTTGAAAGTGATCCTCAGCTCCCCTAAGTACCTGGAGCTCTTCCTCTTGGCTCAGCAGAGGGTGCCAGCGAAGCTTGAGTCACTGGTGGGCTCAGTTGACCTGTTCTCAGAAGAGAATATCCCCAGGTTTGAGGAGAGAGTGGGTGGGCTCTCCTTGGGGGTGTCCTGAACACTAACCTCTAGGCAGTGTTGCTGAGTTCCATCTGCACTCTGTAGTTTAGTGAATGTGCTGAAGATGGCAGCCAAGTCTGTGAGGAAGGAGCAAAAGCTGCCAGACGTGGCTCTGAGCCTTCTCCGCCTGTCACTTAAGGAGAACAAATTCACACTGTTTTGGAAGGAGGTTGTGGAGCAGGGGCTGCTGAAGAAGCTAAGCTGGTCAACCAGGTGTGTGTGAGACACTAACCTCTGCTCCAATCTGGGTGGGGACATGTTCTGAAGCCCACCACAAAGAACAAGGTCTCTGACCAGGCTCCGCCCCACCCCTTCCTAGCCACATGTGTTTCCGCCTGCTGGGTGCATCCCTGCCATTACTGTCAGAAGAGCAGCTGCAGCTGGTGATGCGAGGAGACTTGATCCGCCATTTTGGGGAGCACACGGTCACTTCTAAGGTAGGTGTCATATCTTGAGGTTCATCACTGCCCAAAAGGGCCAAACAGTGGGTTCTTCCTCTGAAGATGTGTAACAGGACTAGGGACTATAGAAGAGTTTGGCCAGTGATCAGGCCCTTTTGTCCTCGGGCCCACTCACTAGCAGGCCCAACCAGCCATCTATCTGGAATGCTCTGCTAGGGTCATTGATGAGAACAGTTATTCCCAGTGTGTTGTGTATTTTTGTGCCTGCCATCCATAAGACAGTGATATCAGGGGCCCTAGTACAAAGGGTTGTCGTAAGAAGTAACCTGGTGCATGGCACATGGCAATCACATGAAAATCGGTGGGTTTTGAGTCACA
>JAQHUG010000322.1:994935-1053288 GCA_028555095.1 Dicrostonyx torquatus | reverse complement strand
CTCATTACAGATGGTTGTGAGCCACCATGTGGTTGCTTGGAATTGAACTCAGGACCTCTGGAAGAGCAGTCAGTGCTCTTAGCCTCTGAGCCATCTCTCCAGCTCTTGTCCTCAGTCTTTGAGCCAGATTGGGGGCTTTCTTTAGCTGGGATTGTAGGAATTTGAGGGGTCAAAGATTAGAGAGACCTTGGTGGAGCTTGTAGCAACGTTAGCCCTACTGTGAACTTGGGACATCTTAGCCCAGGGTTTAACCTAGAAAGGGAGAGAGAGGAAGGTGGAAATGTTGGCCTCTTAACATTGGTAACCTGACCTCATGCTCATCTCTTGCAGCCCCCAAACCTGTTCAAGTTCGTGCCAGAGATAAGTAAGTATGTGAGTATCTTCCTAGAGGGGTGCCAGGATGACCCGAAGCGACAGTTTGCCGTGATGGTGGCCTTCACATCCATCACCAACCAAGGTCTCCCTGTCATGCCTACCTTCTGGCATGTCACACGGTTTTTAAGTAGTGAAGCCCTGCAAAACTATGTGTCCTGGTTGCGGGACATGTTCCTCCAGCCTGACCTGGACTCCTTGGTTGACTTCAGCACTATCAATCAGAAGAGAGCACAGGATGCCTCAATCAATGTGTGAGTAGCAGGTGTCAGGAACATTGAGAACCCAAACCCTTGAGTGGGGAGGGAGGAAAGTTAGCTCTTGAAGGTGACCTGGGTGTTTCCTGATTGGTATGTGGAGGTCAGGGCAGAATATGGGTGGTTCTGCCACAGTGTAGCAAAGGAACACTCTATTTCTCTTGTCATGTTTGACTTGTGTGACTTGCTCATGCTCCCAGGCCAGAGCGATCTGTGTTACGACTCCGGAAGTGGATCATCCACCGCCTGGTCAGCCTTGTGGACCATCTGCACCTGGAGAAGGATGATGCTGTGGTTGATCAAGTAGCCAGGTGTGTAAGGAGCTAGCCCCCTGTGGGTGGCATGGCCATGGAAATTGCCTGGTCCTTGTTTGGGGGCCCCCCTGGAGCCAGAAGCCTTCAGGTTAAGTTGTTAGTAGGGAATGGGCCCAAAGGAATCACTGGGGTACTTTAGCCTGTCATGGAAAGAGACCCAGAAAGTATAGAACTGTGGGACCCCAAAGGTTCAGGCTTGACCTATGGATTTTACAGGCAGTCTTTGTCCATTGGTATCTGCAAATCTTTTGCCCCACACTAGCAAGCATCTGCTGGCTCCAGGGGAGCAGCTCTTATTCTGCTCCAACTCAGGTCGCCCACTTGTATTCAGAGAGTCATACCAGAGAAGTCACCCTTACATGGTGCAACTGAGGGAAGTCTAGCCGTGCCAATCAGTGCTGGTTGTGCTCCTAGGTTTTGCTTGTTCCACGCCTTCTTTAAGACAAAGAAGGCCACCCCCCAGATCCCAGAGACAAAGCAACATTTCTCCTTTTCCTTGGACAACCGGAACCGAAGTGTCATCATTAGTTCCTTCTTCAGGTAAGCCTGTGCCACTCAGGAGATGGAGACACTTGTTCTTTGAGCTGTGAGCAAGTTGAGAGAGCCTGGAGGGTTCAGGGCCTGGAGACAGCCCCAGGGTAGGCAGGGAGGCTGGGGATGTTGGTACAGTCTTTTGAACCTTTCCTTCTTCTTCCCCAGCTTGCTGCAGACCCTCAGTGTGAAGTTTAGGCAGTCTCCAGACCTGAATGAAAGCGGGAAGCCCTGGACTCACCGCCTGGTGCAGTTTGCAGACATGCTGTTGAACCAGAGCCGCAATGTGACCCTGGTGACACCCTTCACAACACAGCAGCGCCAGGCCTGGGACCAGTAAGGGCCTGGGATTTCTTGGGGTGGAGGAGGGTACCCTGTCCATCAGTAGTGCCTGTAAATGTGCCCTTGTCCTCTCCCTAGGATGATGAGTACTTTGAAGGAACTTGAGGCCCACTCTTCAGAAACTAGGTCCATTGCCTTCCAACACTTGCTGCTTCTGGTGGGCCTCCACCTCTTCAAGGTATTGTGAACTGCAGAGAAGGGGCATGGGGCCACCCCTACTGAGAGGCTTTGAAGGCGATGGAGATGGAGGTTGAAGGTGGATTCCCTTACCATAACCCAGTCTTCCATGAAAGTTACAGCTCAAGGGGAAAAGCCACTCTATCCACATGGGCCCTAGCCTGCTTTGAGCCACACCTCCACCTCCAGTGGCTGAGATTTAGAGTCCCTAGATATGATTTACTCATTGGAAATGATGGATATAAAAGAAAGTGCTGCCCCCTGCAGGAAGGAGGCCAGTCTGACACACAGAACACTTCTCGTTTAATAGTCATTTAGAAACAGGTTCCAGGCTTCTATGTATAACTCTGAGGGCTTCCCCTCACCCCAAAGCAAGGGACAATCATGCCTGAAGCTGGTAATGTTCCAAGGAAAGGCTCTGTGGGCTGCCACAGTTTCCCAATGTATCATATTCTGCAGTCCTGGGACCTCTAGAACCTCTCCCCCCCTACTGAGAGGCTTTGAAGGCAATGGAGATGGAGGTTGAAGGTCATACCAGAGAAGTCACCCTTACATGGTGCAACATGTAAGGGTGACTTTTTCTTATAAGAAGCTTTGATTTTTATTTTATTTATTTATTTTTTTGATTTTTCAAGACAGGATTTCTCTGTAGCTTTGGAGCCTGTCCTGGAACTAGCTCTTGTAGACCAGACTGGTCTCGAACTCACAGAGATCCACCTGCCTCTGCCTCCCGAGTGCTGGGATTAAAGGCGTGCGCCACCACCACCCGGCTGATTTTTTTTTTTTTTTTTTTTTTTTTTACATTTTAAATTTCGTTTTGTGTGGTGTTCTGTGCCATAGTGCATATGTGGCAGAGGACAATTTAGGGGGTTGGTTCTCTTCTGCCATGAGGGTCGTGGGAATTAAACTCAGGTCGTCGGGGTTGGAAACAGGTGCTGTTTGTCCTCTTGGGTTATCTCACTAGACCCCTAATGTTCTTTTATCAAGACTGCTTCAGGTCTTGGTGGCCTAGGTGTACAAGACTCTTGTTAGCAGCAAGCCTGTGGTTTCCAGACTCCTGCATTTCTGAATTTGACTGGCAGAAGAAATTGCAGTTCGGGTTTATCAAACCCAGGGAGAAAAAGGCACAGCCCAAAGGGCAGGCACCTACCAGTTCTCAAAGCCAGGGAGATAGAGAACAGTGGCTAAGGCATGGACTACTTCCTCTCTGCCCATAGCATTATCAGGCAAAAGACTGCTTTCTGGGTATACAGGTTATTCCCAGCAAGATGCATTTAAATCTAACTAAAACCAGAACCGGGCAGTGGTGGTGCACGCCTTTAATCCCAGCCCTCAGGAGGCAGAGGCAGGCGGATCTCAGTGAGTTTGAGGACAGCCTGGTCTACAGAGCTAGTTCAAGGGCAGCTAGGGCTGTTACACAGAGAAACCCTGTCTCACAAAACAAAAAGCCCAGTGGTTTTGAAGTGTATATCTAAAACCAGAAGTGCAAGGATAGCCCAGCAGTGTGAGATTGGCATACGCTGGTCCTGTGGCTCTGGGTGTATCTGTCAGCCTTGACTGAGTGTTGATGAGGAGCTTGGGCTCTGTGGTCTCTGACTGTACAAGGTGTGAAAAGGTTCTTGGGTAGCTCTTAGGTGCCCAGTCTGAAAGGTAAGAGTGATTGGCCAAGAAAAGCTAGTGTCCCGCTTACCTGAGGACTCTGGTTTGAGTTCCTTTCTGACTTCTGCCTTATCCTGCCCACAGTCCCCTACAGAGAGTTGTGATGTCCTGGGTGACATCCAGACCTGCATCAAGAAAAGTATGGAACAGAATCCCCGTCGATCACGCTCTAGGGCCAAAGGTGCATCATTACTCCTTGGGCAGGCTGGGCAACCAGGCTACCTATGTCCTGCTCAGCCTAAATCTGCTTTTCTACTTGTAGCTTCCCAGGAACCAGTATGGGTGGATGTGATGGTGGAGATCTTGCTGTCCCTGCTGGCTCAACCCAGCAACTTGATGCGTCAGGTGGTCCGGAATGTGTTTGGCCATATCTGTTCCCACCTTACACCACGTGGTCTACAGCTAATCCTGGCTGTGAGTTGGGGCCTTTGGAGAAATAAGATTGTAAGATGGGTCCACTGAGATATAGTGGGAATGTGTGGCATCTTCCCATCTTGTTTTCCTCCCTGGGGTGGTGGGGGCCTTTGGTCAAGATAGAAGAGGCTACAGGAGTCACCTGAGGAAGGTAGGCAGTTGGGGCAGCAAATGCAATTGTATTCTGGGACTTCTCCTCAGGTGCTTATCCCTGAGACAAATGAGGATGAGGATGACAACGTGGTAGTCACTGATGATACCAATGAGAAGCAGCTGGAGCATGGAGAGGTACTTATCAGTGAGGTACAAGGTAGGGTGACTGACTGGAGATAAAGTCACATGGTATCACTGAGAAGGTGTGACTTACCTGCCTCACCCATAGGATGAAGACTCAGATAGTGATACTGATAGCGACGACGGAGCAGAGAGTGAAGAGGAGGACCGTGATAAGGATATGAAGCCAGGCTTTCGTCAGCGACTGATGGAAGTGTTGCAAGCTGGGAATGCACTGGTGAGCAGGAGCCAGGGGAGAAGGGGTTTGTCTGCCTAAGGCCAGGTACCTGTGCTTAGCTTAGGCTGTGCTTCTGTACCTCAGGGTGGAGTAGAAAGTGAGGATGAAGAGGAGGAGCTTGGGGATGAGGCTATGATGGCCCTGGACCAGAACCTGGCCAGCCTATTTGCAGAGCAAAAGCTGCATATTCAGGCTCGGCAAGAGGAAAAGAACAAGCTGCAGAAGGAGAAGAAGCTCCGACGGGACTTCCAAATCCGGGTGAGTGTGTACAAGTGATGTTGGTCCTGCCTCCCCTGTGCTCCTGCATGGGCTCATTCCCAGTCCTCTGGCCACAGGTACTAGACCTGATCGAAGTGCTGGTGACCAAGCAACCTGAGCACCCCCTGGTCCTGGAACTACTTGAGCCACTGCTGAGCATAATCCAAAACAACATGCGCAGCAAAGGCTCCAGCAAGCAGGAGCAGGACCTCCTGCACAAGACCGCCCGCATCTTCATGTGAGTACACATGCCCTGGGTAACACATAACCCTAATTGATTTTTCTTCCATTTCCTTCATGCTCCCTATGCCTAAATGCCTAGAGCAGGGGTCCTGAAGCTCTGGTCCTATCCCAACCATCAGTGTTAAAATACTCTGGAATTGTGACAAAAGGGTTAGGACTGTCTCACATAGCACTATGCTAGTCCAGATCATGCTATGTGTTCAGACAGTTTTTCCTTGCCCCCCCCCCCCCCCCCCCCCCGCTCTGTCCCTATCCCTAAGCACACATTGGCCTTGGTCTTGATTTACAGAGTCTGAGGCCACTGTCCCACAAGAGAGGTGTTCAGCCCCTGGGTCAAGTCCCTGTCCGTCTCTAAAAGTCAGTGTTCTAACCTATGCAGTGGTACCTAGGGCTCTCCTTGCTGTGTATGGCAGAGCAAGGTCAAGGGCATCTTTTGACCAGTTTGCTCCATGCCCCACCCACCCACTCATAGGCACCATCTATGCCGTGCCCGCCACTACTGCCACGAGGTGGGGCCCTGTGCAGAGGCTCTTCATGCCCAGGTGGAGCGACTTGTGCAGCGTGCTAGCAGTCAGACTGACTCCTCTGTCGCCCTTTACTGCTTTAATGCCTCTCTATATCTACTGCGAGTCCTCAAGGGCAACACTGCTAAGAAGCACCAGGATGGTCAGACACTACAGGGAGCCGACACCAAGCCTGAACCCAAGGACCCAGAGGTGAGCCAGGAGCCAGTCCGGACAGTTTCCAGAAAACTTAAACCAACTCTTGGCCAGGACTTGTCCTCAGCCTTCTATGCCTTGCCCCCTGTCTCACCCCAGCTCTCTCACCAGGCTCAGACCACCAATTGCTTGGACTTGAACTTTGTGACCCGGGTATACTCAGCAGCACTGGAATCTCTTCTGACCAAGCGTAACAGCCCCCTCACTGTCCCCATGTTTCTCAGCCTTTTCTCCAGATATCCGGTAAGTGCAGGAGCCAGCCCTCCTCTTTGGAACCCTGCCTGTCCCAGAATCCAGCTAATGAATGGTTCCTGTCCTTCCCCAATCCCTAGGTGATCTGTAAGAACCTGCTCCCCATCCTGCTCCAGCATGTGGCTGACCCATTGCGACCCCGCCATCAGGTAAGGGTCTGTCTGAATCACCTGTGCAACCTTCTTACTGAGGCCTAGGAGACCTGCTTCGCTGACCTTGGCTATTCTTATGCTGCAACATATGGAGGGCACAGAGGAACTTCAGGAGCCTTGCTGTCTGGCCCAAGGCCTCCAGCACTGCTGAGACCTCATCTTTGACCTGACCTGCATGAGAAGGCACCCTGCTTAGATGCCAGGGTTGTCAGACAGGCTTGAGGGAGACAGCATTAAGTCAGTAAAGACAAGCAACAGTCCCAGCATGAGGTTAGAGTCATTGCCTCCTCAGATCTCAACAGCCCTTTACCCTTAAGGAGCTGATGATGACTGTAAGACCCAGTACAGGCAGCCTCTGAGCCTTTACATGGGCATGCTGGGGCTCCTGCTGGCTACATTTCTCCTTGATGCAGGCCCAGGCGTGCACGCTGCTCCAGAAGACCCTATCTGCCCGGGAGCTAAGAGTTTGTTTTGAGGATCCTGAGTGGGAGCAGCTGATTGGCCAGGTCTTGGAAAAGGTCACCCAGGTAACAGAAAGCTGTGAAGCTCCCACCCATGAATTCACCCTCAGGTTTCTGGAAACCAGATTGCTTGGAACTTGAGGTTCCAGAGTGGGTTGTACAAGCTAACTAGTCCCCAGAGCCATTTCCTCCCTCTGGGCCACTGCTATGAGAGGCATACAGGAAGGCCTTGGGCAGTTTTTAGGAGTGCCTCAGTGTTGACCTTCCTCCTTAGACCCTGCACACACTCGGGGAGGCACAGAGCAAGGGGGAGCACCAGAGGGAGCTGTCCACCTTGGAGCTGCTGAACAGTCTCTTCAGGACGGTCAATCACGAGGTAGGCAGCTGCCCAGGAGTCAGTGCCCCAGATGGAATGGACATCACACCAAGGCTCTGGCAGTGCTCATTCCAGGGGGAGGATCTGGCCTTTTCAAAGACTACAGTGTGACTGGTAGAAGTGATTGATTTCAAGAGGTAGAAGGCCGCATCTAGAGCTGGCAGACTGGGGGTGGGTGAGGCGGTGTCACCTTGTGTCAGAAAACTGAAAAGTGAGACATAGTGATAGTGGGAAGAGCTAGAGTTGATCCCAGGTGGGCAGCAGTTTGGAAGGAGGCCAGGTTTCCAGGCAGGGAGGGGTAAGAGTTACTCATGGGCTTATTAGGCCACTAAAAATCTGGGTTCCCTCGTCTGGAACTATCCTTACAGGGGACTGAGGAGCTGAAAAAGCAGAGACCTGAACCCCTGGTTTTGGAAAGGAAAACAATACTAAGGGCCTTAGTTTTTCCACAGTAGAGACTAGTAATTTAGAGACAGGAGTGGCTAAGGTTCCGGGAGCAGGTGGAAGACCCAAAAACTGACAAAAAGCCATGTCACCACTACTACTCCAGCCTGCTTTTCCTCTGCAGAAGCTGTCTGTGGACCTCACCTCTCTCTTGGGCTTGCTGCAGAGCAAGCAGCAGAAGCTGCAGCAAAACTTAAAGCAGGGGAACCACTCCTCTGGTTCCAACCGCCTCTACGACCTCTACTGGCAGGCCATGAGGATGCTAGGAATCCAGTATGTTCTGGGAGAGGGACCCACACCCTGGGAATGGGACTGAAGATGCCCTCAGTGCATCAGTAATGTACTCTCTGACTTTGTTTACTACTTCCTTACAGGCGTCCCAAGTCAGAAAAGAAGAATGCCAAGGATATTCCTAGCGACTCCCAGAGCCCTATTAGCATGAAGCGGAAGAAAAAGGGATTCTTGCCTGAGACCAAGAAACGAAAGAAACTTAAATCTAAGGACACCACACCAGAAAAGGATGCTGCATCAGGACAGGATGTAGTGATGGCGGATGCCATGCCTGCTGCTGCTGGTAAAGACCAGCCCCTCAGCACAGGCAAGAAGAAAAGGAAGAGAGGGAAGGCCAACACCCCATCCCAGGTGAATGGGACACCTGTCACCAAGAGTCCAGCTCCTAACAACCCCACCCTAAGCCCCAGCACCCCTACTAAGACCCCAAAACTACAGAAGAAAAAAGAGAAGCTGTCACAGGTGAATGGAGCCACTCCTGTGTCCCCCATAGAGCCTGAAGGCAAGAAACATTACCAGAAGGCTCTTCCCACAAAGGAGGTCTTGAGAAAGACCCCCCAGTCTGCCCTGCCACGAAAAAAGGCAAGGCTGTCTCTGAGCAGGAGCCCCAGCCTGTTCCAGAGTGGGGTCAAGAAAAGGAAAGTGGCCCGGAGGAAGGTGCAGCAGACACCTTGAGTGTGGTGTGGTCTGTTTTCCCCTGTCTTGAGCAGCCCAAGAGACTTCTATTTTTCACCAGTATTTTAATAAATATTTCCATGGTATATGACACCAATCTCTGGCTTTGGGCAGTGGGTGGATTAACAACCTTCCAGGGGCAAGGTCCATCTACTGCAGGCCTGGCTTAAGGCTTAGGTACTCAGTTCTGTCCCTTCCCAGACTGTTCCAATGGAGAGCCACTAAAACATTTAAATAGGTTTATTTCTTCATTTACAAGAGGAATATATATTTGGCTTCTCTCTTAAGACTCTGAGATTCACAATCAGCAGCTCTAAAAAATAAAGGAGCGGTTCAGCTTCCGGAAGGAAGAGGAGGCAACACTTGGACCTGGTTCTTGTACAACAAGAAAACATTACTGGGGCCCCTACTAGGGTTAGGGTGGGAGCCAGGCTGGTCATAAGGGATAGCACCCTCTGCCTACCCACATCCAAACCCCCAGGGTGCCCCAGAGCTTGGGTGGGATGGGTACCACTAACACCACTGAAGCCACAGCCAGCAAGTGCGGGATGGCCACGGGAACTGTTGTCCAAGCTGGTTCTGGATGGTTCCTGTAGGTTACAATGGTACCCTAGGACCAGAGCCACCTTGGCGTACAAGGAGTGAAGCTGGGGATAAGAGTCCAGAGGTGACTAAGGTGACTGCAGGGGAGTGAAGGGTTGTATGTAGGTGTAGGATGATCAAAGGCTGAGGTGAAGGCCTGGGCGCACCCCCCCCCCAAGGCAGTTGGGGTATGATACCTACAGGCACTGGTGGGCAATCTCCAGCAGTTTCATACCCTAAGCCAAGAAGCAATGTGAACAGCTGCTAGGTACAGCTTTCAGCAGCCAAATCTGAATCTGACTCATTGAAAAGATCATCCTGTAAAAGGGAGTGGCTTCTGAGGGACAGCAGGAGTTGAGGGGAGGGAGTATGTTCCTAAGGTTACAGGGCCTTCCCCCTAGTGCTGCAGCAACCTCTAAGGGGTGGTCCCATCTGGGAAAAACTTGGGGCAGAGAACCAGCTAAAGACAGCAGAGGCAGTATCTATTCTCCTGGGTGACTGTCCCAGCAGTGAGTACCCAACTCCATGTGTCAGGCTGAGTTTGATGGCCCCCAGGTCAGAGCCTAAGGATGGGGAAATGGTCCTCATACACCAGAGCCTTTGTGGGGGACCTCAGAACCAGAACTGAGGGCCTGAGACTTGGGCCATGTCTTCTGTGTACAGCCTAGGACTTGTTTCTTCAAAGCCATGGAGGGTGCCTTGCAAGGCACACGATGAAGGAAGCTCCAGCTCTTTGGCCCCACTGTCTAGGGAAGATAGGGGCTCCCTCAAGATCATATGAGCTAAGGGCGGGCCAGGCTTTCCCCAAATACCCAGTGCAGGCTGGTTTCTCTCTTGGACCTTCAGCCCCCAACCAGGTCTTGAATTGTGTTCAACTGAGTGGCTCCAGCATACACAGCCCTCCATGTTAACTGAGGATGCAGCTTCTTCTCGATGGGGCCACTTAGTCCTGGGCCAAAGAGGGTGAGTACCCAGCTGTGAGTCACACGGGTAGCTTTGGGACAGTCCTGCAGGTCCAGGATGCTGGAGGACCTCTCCCAATCTAAACTGCAGATCATTGCTGTCCCAGCTGCACCTGTGGGAAGGGGTTGGGTCAGGTGAAGCTTTGGGAATTGTTCCAAAGCTGGCTTCCTTAGCTTTCACCACTGTTTTGGTACTGGAGGCTATGACCCGGGTTTTACACTGACAGGAAGCTTTAGCTTCCAAGGGATAGGTCACTGGGAAGGTCAGGGTGGGAGCTGTACCCTGACACATCTAGGAGGATTTAAGAGGACAGCAGGAGTTTCTGGCAAGTTCCAGGCCTGACCTATGCTCTCAGCCCTCCTAGGGAAGGGAGGGCACTGATTTACAGGAAGAAGCCAGCTCCCACATGGAGTTCCCACATCTACAGATTCCATGTCAACATCTCAGAAGGAAGAGGGCAGTCCCAGGGCAGTGGGGAATCTGCTCAGGAAGGAGAGGGTTTCAGAAGGTGTTTTGTTCCCTGTTCTTTGTGGTCAATCCTCCCACAGGGCCTTCCTGGCCTGCACTCACCACCTCAGACTTTCACGGATGCAGGCGGCATTACCAGCTGGTTCACCCTGAGGGAGAGACGGGCGGGGGTCAGGGTGGCACATCAGCGGGGACTGGGCCCAGGCACGGCTCTGGCACATCGCATCACTGGGGCCGGTAGACCGGAGGCGCTGGGCAGGGACCTCGTCAGCCCCAGGGGGAGGTGGGAAAGCCCAGGGGTAGGGAGAGGAGAAAGAAAGGAATAGAGAAAAGAGGAGAAAGGAGTCAGAAAATAAGAGGAGAAGGAAATGGGACTCCCAGCTCTAAAACCCTATTTACTCCAAAGGGAAAAAAAAAATCATTCCTAGAACTACCGCAGAAAGGCCTGGCATCTGCCAGCCTGGGCCACAGTGGGTAGGGCTCACAAGATGCTGGCTGAGGGAATGAGAAGACTCAGCCAAATATAGAGCTGGTCCTGGTCTCCAGCAGGTCACCCAGCCATAAGGGTACAAAGTAGCCCACTGTCTCCTCCACCCTTGTCTCAAAGAGCTGTCACAGTCCCTGCTTCCCAGCAGGCCCACCCTCATCCTACTCACTGCTGTTCAGCCTTGGCACGGTCGCTGAGGAAGAAGAGAGCAGTGGCAAGGAAGAACATGCCACCTAGGACCACAACAAAAGGGCACAGCATGAGGGCATAGCCCAGGCTCAGAAACTCCCAGAGCGGGGAGTCCTTGGTGCTCTGGCGGATAAGGTCCGAGATCTGTGGGGATTGGGGTACAGGTATCAGGACAGGACTATGTTCTGTGTCCCACCCAAGGCAGACCCCACCTTCAGCTACTCACAAAGCCAATGAGGTAGGGGCTTCCAGCATCCCCCAGCAGATGGGAGGTGAAGCTCTGCAAGGCCACAGCAGTGGCTCGTCGGGTAGGGATGACCACATACTGCAGGAGAAGGGACAGGTCAGTGCCAGAAGGATCAAGGTGTGTACTAGGCTCATCCCTGTGGATATGATATTTCTGAAACCTCCACACCCTCAGCTTTCCGTCCTGGTAGATCCTCCCACCCAGCCCTGTTCTTCCCTACCCCCCATGTAGTCATGGCCTCTTCTCTTCTGCATCTGCCCCTCCTATCTGGAGCCTTGAAACTCCCACACACAGTTTCAGACTCCATCACCCCAATGGCTCTGACAGGTCCCAGACCTCAGCCTTGGTGATGGGAGTCTGTACCTCTGTTCCCACTACATTCAGTCATGGAACACAACTTCAGTATCGGTCTTCCAAGACCAGAGTTCTTGGAGCATGGAGGACCTGAGCTAAAAGACCCAGAGGTACTTCTTTTCTTTCTTTCTTTTTTAAAGATATGGCCTTACTGCTTGACCCAAGCTGACCTCAACTTGCTATGCTCCTGGAGAGAACCCTCATTTCTTAGGGATCACATGTGGAGTTGTGCAACTCTAAACATAGTATTCTGGCCTCTAGGCTTCCTGCCCTCCCCTTCTGTAAGCTAAACACCTGGCTGGGTTCCCCTCCATGAAGATTTAGCAAGGTTGAGGCTGGCTGAAGTGGCGAGGATATGAACTAGAATCTTACCCCAAAGAGCCTCTACTTGAACCCAGAGTCTGAGAGCCACTGGGTCCCAGGTCATCCTGAACCAGACAGAACAGGCTCTGACCTCACTTGAAGACAGGTGGGCAATACTAGGACAGTCAGAACCAGGTGGCCCTACCCTGAGCTCTAGCTACTCACACTGTCCATGACTCCTCTCGTCCTGGACAGCAGAAGCAGCCAGCATCCTCACTGGTGGTGAGGAGACGAGGAGGGATCTGGATCCAAGGATATTGCATGGCCCCATTTTCAGCACTAATTAGTCACTTAGCTGGGACACTTAATAAAACTGGGACATGATTTCCCTGGGACCCAGACAGTTCTCAGGGGCTGCTGGGGGTGGGGGTTGCCAGGGGAGGGTATACTGCCCAACAACAAAGACTCTTGGTTCAGTCCTGCCACAGTTATGTAGTGACCGACTCCTGCCCTTGTTCTTGCCAAGCCCCTTGTTGAGGCACTTAGCTGAGGCCTCCCCACACTTCTGCATATTGCAAGAATGGGCAGAGAACAGACACATTGCAGGAGGGGACACAGGTATTTGAGAAAACATAGGGTGGAGCAAGGCAGGCTTCCTGAATGGGAGGGACTACAAGAGGGCCCCAGACTCTGGCCTGCTGGTCTAAGCACCAGTCCCTAAGCTAATAAATACCCTCCTGCCTTATACCTCCTATCCCTCCATCTCCAGTCCTCTGTAGTCTTCTGAGCCTGATCAGGAGGTCCCCTGAGGACCAAGGGCAGGATTCATAGTCCTGCCATCTCCACCCCCACTTCACTCAGAGCTATAAGTCACTAGGCCCACAGCCCCTCCCCTGTTCTCCTGTCCCCACCCAGGAACACAAGCCCAAGCAGACTGCTCAGACAGCCCTTTGTCCCTGGCCTGCTGGTCTGGAGGCCATTGTTGGTCCCGTAAAGACAGCCTCTGTTTGTCCAGCCAGCCGCAGGCACTCAGCCGGCACGCCTGGGATCCAGCCTGGGACCCAACCGGAGCTGGCAAAGCAGAATGTAAGGACACTCAACTCCAGAGGGAGGAGTGCTGGCCCCGCCTCAGTGCCAGCCTGGCACTACCAGCCTCCTAGCCACAAACCTGAAACTGGAGACAACCCTGCCCCTGCACCCCAACATCTATCTGCCTGCTTTCCTAGCCACAAACTGGCAACTGGAGACAATCCTGCCCTTGTACCCCAGCATCTACCTGCTCAACCCTGTTTCCAGGCTCTTCCCAGATCTGACCCCCATGTATCTCTGAGCCACTCCCTGCCACTGGGTTCACTTCTCTCACCAGCAAGTGATGTTAGCACTTCACTCACCCGCCCAAACTACCCCAATGAAATTTAGAAGCCTGGTCAGTCAGAAGAAGGTGACTGTGGACTTCTTGGCTTACCATGAGGATGTCTGCAGTGATGGCCCAGTTAGAAAACAGCAGTGTCTCCCCAACAAAGATGCAGATCTATTCATAGAGAGGAAAGCAACCATGAGGGGCACAAGGTAAGGACACAGGACCCTCCTTATGGGGATAGAGGGTCCTGGAAGTCAGACTGCAACTCTAGCCCATCTCCCCCATCCTTACAAGGACTCACATAAGCGCCCACAATGCTGGTCTTGGCAGCCACAAAGATGAGGCAGATGAAGATGGCAGATCCCAGCATGCCCACAGCACACACAAGTGGGTCAGCACGCTGAGTCCGCAGGCGGCACCAGCGAGTAGCTCCCGCACCTGTGACCACGCCCAGAAAGCCAGTAAAGCAGGTAATGGCCCCAAAGATGAGGCTGTGGGGACAAAGGACAGTAGAGTGTGATTTGAGCAAGACCATGGTTGGGGCAGAGGCACCCAGTCCCTTGCATCCAGGCTTTACCTGTCTTTGGCTCCGCAGGGTGGGCTATTGCACATCTCTGCTGTCTTTTGTACAACTTGAGCACGGTGCAGATAGAGAGGGATCCACATGCCTAGGGCTCCTGTGGCGAAGGACACGGCAGATGTGGCCAGGGAGGAAAAGACGTAACTGCGGCTGGGAAGAATCCAGGGAGGGACACTGAGTTGGTGCAGCAGGCGGCCTTCACAAATGGGCCAGGGAGTCAGCCTATTTCCCCACAGCTAGCTACCTGCTGCCTCCCCCAGAGAGAAATGCTCTGTCACAGGCCCAGGTGAGGAGTTAGGATGCAGGAACAATAAACTCTCAGACCAAAATGTCATTCAGCACTATAGGCAGTGGAGATGGCAGATGAGTGTGGAGGGCCGCTTGGGGCTCTCCCCCAGGCCTCTTCCTACCACACTCCACACAGTAGCACTCACTTTCGAATCAGAGCCTTCATGTCTCGGAGCCATGAGGTTCGTGCTTTGAGCTGCCCCCCAAGTTGATCAGCATGGCCTCTCTTAGTGGCTGGGACCAGGATGAGGATGAGCGTTCCTGTGATCATGCCCAGGACAGGGGATACCTGGTAGGACAGGAAATGTGGAGCTTGAGTGTCAAATAGACTCTGTCTGTGCTGACCAGGAAGGCCTGGGCAACCGTTCTTATCTGGGCTCCAAGTCCTTTTGCTAGGCTAATATTTGCCCAGCTGAATAAAAGAAAGGCTGAGCAAAGCCACTGAGGATGAGGCCAGGGAAGGGGCTAGAGGGCTCAAAGTGGACAAACCAGACCAAAACAGGTTCAAGGAAGACCAACAGACTTCAGGGAAGCGGGGAAGAAGTGGGAGATGAAGAAGAAAGAGGAGGGGTGAAGGGGGGAAGTGAGATGGCTCAACAGATGGGAAAACAAGCAGATAGATGCACACATGAATGGATGGATGGACAAGTAGGTGAATGGGTGGGTGGGTGGCTGAATGGGCAGATGGGTAAGAAAAGAAAGACAGGTAGATGAAAAGCATAGGGAACAAAGTCTTTGAGTAGAAGAATTTGTTTGTAGGAGGAGAGAGCCATATACCAAATTGCCTAACCCCTGGGGCTAGGAATATTCCAAGGTGTGTCCCTCAAACATGGACATTAGGTGGGGACTGGCCAGACAGGTGGCCTGTTCTTTACAGGCCTCTGTATGGGTTTTGGATCTTCCTTGTGTCTAGCCTCATGTTAAGAACAGAATACACAAGGCTCCAGGCCTCTCCCTGCACAGAACCAAACACCAGTCCAGGAGAAAAGAGAAGCTGGCTTCCCTCAGGCCTGGGAGCTCTTCTCCATACAAGCCCTCTACCCTATGGCTCACCACCCCCACCATGAAATTCCACGGTGGCTGCTTCCTTCCTGCTTTTGAGGAAAAAACACTTTGTCTTGAGCTTCCGTTCCTCTGAGAAACGGGGAATCTCTGTTTCCTCCGATTGCACTGTCCTAGGGCCTTGGTGAATTGCCCCAACCCTCCAACAGAACAGGAAGTGGCTCCAGCCCCTAAAGGCCCCCACACAGAGGTCCCGTCCCAACCTCGCCCTAGAACAGAGCCAGGGCTAGAAGCAGGAAGCTCTGCTGTGGACCTGGAATTTCCTGATGTGGTGAGAGAATCCTCATCCTCTCCACTCCCTGGGCCTGGGTGTAGGGTTTCAGCCCTGGACTGGGGCCCTATTGGTGACAGGACTGTCTAGCTCCCCTGATACCTCAACCTGAAATGATCTAGAGGGACAAGACCTCAGAGCCCAGGCTAATGAGGGAGTGGGCCTGGAGGTTAAAGCCTGGTCTCTGGGCTGAGCTGCTCTCTGGGGGCAAAGGCTGGAGTGAGGAGCCTAAAGAGAAGGGGACCTAGGCCTTACCCTCAGGGCCCAATGCCAGTCTCCAGCTGCCTGCTTCACGCTGGAACCTGTGATGTAGCCCAGGCCACTGCAGAGAAGACAGACACACGTCAAAGCGAACAGCTGGGCTGAGTGGAAAGTTCACGTTGGCCTCCCACCCAGCCAGCCTGTGGAAGAACAGGTCCAGGAGTTCTCTACGGCTGCCTGCCTCCATGTCTGCTCTTCCCACAAATTATGGCGCCCCACACTTACCTGCCCAGTGGAATGGCAAAATAGAAGACAGAGAGCATAAGCGTGCGGGTGTTCTTGGTAAACAAGTCGCCGATGATGGTGGGTGCTATGGTGGAGTAGCTGGCTTCACCAATACCTACTAACCCTCGGGACAGGACCAGCAGCCAGAAGTGCTGTGGAGGAGGACAGAGAATGCTGGAGGACCAGCCATTCCCAGGCTTGCTCATCCCTAACCCATTACACACTAGACCTGGCAGGGTTCAGGAGCCCGGGGAGAGGATGGAGCCTAGGACTAGCCTCAGCAGTGACCACAACCACAGGCCACACAGGGCCCTGGGATACCCCTCAAAATGATGGGTCTGACTGGGACAAATCATTCCCACGTTGGAAGAAGACAGGGCTGTGTCTGCACAAGCACTGGGAACTATGTGCTCGGGGCACCTTAGCATCTCTGGGTTCACTTTAGGATCCAAGAGTCACCTTTGCTCTGTGTCCTCCCCCAAGCAGGGAGGCTAGACCAAACGTGGCCACACTGAAGACCCAGTGTGTGAGGGGAATGGGCACAGTTGCCTAGTGGGCTCTGAGCCCCTCTCTGCTGCACACATCAAAGGCCACAATGGGGGGAAGGATGTGGCCATGCCAGCTGCCATTGGTCCAACCCCTTTGATGTGAACCTTCCACTGGCCCCCTGCTGCCCAGGGCCAGAGAACCCAGCATGGTCATAGTTTCCCTGTCCCACCCACACCACCTGTCCGGTCAGCACTGCCCATATCCAGTTCTCCCCTGCTGTCTCTATTGTCTCTTTCCAGCCATCTCCTGCCACTTCTCTGGCCCTGGATGCTGATCCTCTGCCTTGACCTTGTCTCACTCTTCCTGGTTCCTGGCATTTCTTTCCCTGTGGGTCAACTGTCCACAGTCTTTCCCTATTTTTCTATTGGGTTGCTGTGTCTTTTTTATATAGATTTATATTAGCATTTTCTACATCACAGGGCTAGATCCCTTGTCATCTGTGTCACCACCTCTTTGTTTACCCAGTTTCACCATTCACAGGCTTCCTGATGTCTAATTTGATGCTGTCACATCTTGGTTTTTTTCCTCAATGCCTTATTCAAGAAAGCCCACTCCAGACCCAAAGTATAAAAACACCCTCTTCTATTTCATGTTGAAATGATTTGGAGAGAGACATCAATCCTCTTCAGCACTCTAGCATGCTAAGGTGACCCTGCCTCCCTCCCCCCTGGCCACCAGGTTGATGCTGTCTCTGTCCTATGCTGCACACGTAAGCACCAAAAAACAGCACTTAGTGTTCTCTCTGCTTACAACAAAGAGACAGAAAGGGGGCTGCTCCACTTGTTCTATTTTACCACGTGCTTCATTATTTTTTGACATATATGTATGATGATTGACACTGACCAAGTTTATTCTTCCACTGGCTACTCAATATGAATACACCCTTGAGAAACTGTGCAGGCCCAGTGGTGGTCATTTAAGTAGTTTCCTTCCTTCCTGCCTGCCTGCCTGCCTTCTTTGTGTTTGCACGTGAGGAGTATGTACGTGAGTGTGTGCAGGTACACAGAGAGTTGAGGAGTTAAATTGCTCTCCATCTTATTCTTAGAAATAGGGACACTCACTGAACCTGGAGCCCACCGATTCAGCTAGACAGTGAGCTCCTAGGAGCTAGCTGTCCCCACTCCTAGCTCCAGGGTGACAGGAGAACACTGCCACACTTGGCTTTTACTCAGGTTGCTGGAGATCAAACTCAGGGCCTCAGGCTTGCACAGCAAGCACTCTTATCCACCAAGCCATCTTTCCAACTTCTTTCTCCTTTGTTTTTTAAACATTTATTTATTTATTTATTTATTTATTGGTTTTTTGAGACAGGGTTTCCCTATGTAACAGTCCTAGCTGTCCTGGAACTAGCTCTTGTAGACCAGGATGGCCTCAAACTCACAGGGATTCACCTGCCTCTGCCTCCCGAGTGCTGGGATTAAAGGCGTGTGCCACCACCGCCCGGCTAAATATTTATTTTCATTGTGTGCATGCATGTGTGTTTGCGAAGGAGTGTGTGTGTGTGTGTGTGTGTGTGTGTGTATACAGTGCCAGAGGCCAGAAGAAGAAGTTAGCTCCCCTGGAGCTGGAGTCATAGGTGGTTGAGAGTCACCCTATGATGGGACTGAAAACTGAAGCTGGATCCTCTGGAAGAGCAATTAAGTACTCTTACCCACTGAGCCATCTTCCCAGACTCCCCAATCCCAGGAGGATCCTTATGTTTGTTTAGTCTGTTTATTCACATGCTGGAGTTTTTCTAGGCTGTGTCTCTCCAGACAGAGGTTGGGACACAGCAGGGCTTTACAGGATCTTGCCATTCTGATCTCCAAAGAGGCTCCACCAATATACACTCCCACCAGCAGCAAGGCATCTCAGGATCCCCACAGCTGTTCTAACACTTGGTACACTGACTTGGTATTGTCAGCCTCTTTAATTGTTGCCAATCTGATGGGTGTAAAATGGTATCCCACTGTTGTTTTGCTTTGCGTTTCTCTGATTCCTCTGGAGGCTGAGGTATCTCTTCCTCCATTCATTGGCCATTGGTCATGTTCTGGAACGCCTTAACAACGCTTTGTTTATTTTTCTAGCATTACTGTCTTTCTCTTGTTCTTTATAGTTTAGGTTTCTATCCTGCTTTGGTTTTTCACTTCCCCATTTGTATTTTATTCTGCTCCATGGTTGACATAGTACCCTTTTCCCTGGAGCTACTGGTGAGAGATGTGCCCTCAGACAGCACTGGCTCTCCACTCCCTGGGGCCTTGCTTCATGGATCAATCATTGCTTAGTCTGTCCCTTGACTGCTTTAGTCAGGATGGCCATTGTTTTGACAACTGATAGGGCAAATCCCATTCACTGTTATCTTTCACATTGTTCTTGGCTGTTTAGAGCATTTTCTCTGCCAAATTAACTTTAAAATCACATTGGCAATGTCCCCCAAAAGCCCCTATGGGGTTTGAATGGTGATCACAATGAGTTTACAAAACAAGCGAAAGCAATCTGTCTGTTTCTTTTTGCCTCTGCTCCTCTCTTCTCTCCTACACAGAAGGCATCAAGGCCTAGACTCATTCATTGATCAGTCCCAGCAGCAGCCCCAGGGGCCCAGTCATGGGCAGGGCAAGGCACAGAGGACTCTGAAGGCTCCTAGCTTTGTTTCTATGGTGACCACCAGGCTCCACCCTGCACTGGGCCTGGAATTGCCTTGGACCTGACCCACCTCCCCAAGCAAAGTTAGCTCCATCAGGGAGCATCTGGCTCCTCCTTGTCCTTCAGACTCTTCCCAAGGCTCAGCGCTACCACAGGAGGAAGGACTGGGCCTTAGGCCTGGCACCAAGGTCTTCCTTGACCTGGTCTCTGCTCTCCTTTCCAGCCATGACACCCTTCTCTTTCTCTCAACACAATCCACTATCTCTGCATCTTTGGGTATTGACTCCTGCCTGTGCCAGTTTCATCATTAAGTCCTGGGTTCTCAGCCATCTCTGCTACAGCCATGTGTCACCTCCTCCAGGAAGCCTTCCTGGAACCCATGGACCACAAGGGCCAGTTCCTCTTCAGTGTTCAGCACTTTGGACAGCTTGGAGGCTATGATCCTGAAGATGCTGTGCCACCTTTCCACCCTCCTCTCTCAAGGACAGGGACAGACAGACAGCTCATAAGGATGTTGGTTCTTCTTCCATCACTCTCCACAGATGATATTCCATGGCTGACTGCTCCTAGCCATGAGAAGTTCACTGCCCTCATGAGACAACACAGGCAGGCCTTCTTGGAAAGAATGAACAGAAAAGAGGATTTGCTGGACACTGGCCATGCTCCACAGCTGGACATTCATCAACTCAGTTGCTTCTCAGAGAGAACCAGCCTGGATAGGACTATTCCCATTTTAACAATGAAGAAACTGAGGCTCAGAGAGGTAGTGCATTTCTCTGGATCACATAGCTGAGTGGGCAACAAAGTCGGGATATTCAAACCCAGGACTGAAAATCAAGGGTATTTCTCCAAATACCTTGATGCTGAGTTGACGCTTGCTTTCCTGGATTCAAGGAGTTAGCTAGTCATGAAAGAACAAACTGAACCAGAAACAGAGAAAGTCAGAGACCAGCCTAGGTTTCCACAGCAAGAAAACTGGGGAGGCGGGAGGGAGAGGGCTGGGAGCCAAGGCTCTTACATCTAGGGCAGACTTATTCCCTGTGCCTGACATTCTGCCAGGCTATAGGCTGTTCAGAGAGTCAGGTCGCCACGCAGGGCTGCAAGCCTTAGTCCAGATCAGTACAGAGGAGGCCCTGTCTTCAGGACTGGTTTATAATTGAACCCAAAGATACCTGCTATAGCTTTGCCTTGGGGGTGAAGCTCAGGAGCAGGCCTCAGTCTACAGGAGCACAGACTAGCCTTTCTTGAGAAACCTGTACACTGGACATGGCAGTGGTGCTAGTAAGCAGGAGAACCATGGGGAACCTCACCTGCTGAGGAATGAAAGAGCTAGAGAAGGTGACGGCCGACCAGAAGAAGATGCCACAGCTGAGGATCACCTTCCTATTGAATCGGTCACCCAGGTAGCCGAAGATGGGGGCAGCCACCATGAAGCTGCAGATGAACACTGTGGAAAGAAGAGAGGAGAACTGGAGGGTGTGCAGGTCCTGGCTAAGGTCAAGTGCCATGAGACACAGCTGAGCCTGGCTCCAGCTAGAGGAAGTAGCCCTGGGAGAGCCACGTCAGTGCCTGGCACCCAGAGCGGGCAGGAGAATACACGGGGTTAGAGGATATGGGGCTCCATGTCTTCTATCACCGCCAGCTTAGTCCATGTCTTGGAATACTCGTTCACACAGAGTGCCAGCCCAAGGCTTACCACCACACCTCCAAGAGCTTCCCACCTCATAGATGAGGTCAAGAGTCAGAGGGAAAGTGACTTGCCAAGGCCCTACAGGTAGAAATGGGGCCTAGCCCCAGAGCCTGAGTTCCTTAGGCTTTGCCATTTAGTTTTACTTGCTTGCTTTTTGAGACAAGGTTTCCCATAACCCAAGCTGGCTGGAACTTTGCTACATAGCCAAAGATGACTTTGAACTTTGGATTCTACCACCCTCTATATCTCAAGTTCTAGGATTTCAGATGTGCACCACTATACCTAGTATATGGCTGCTGGGGATCACACCCAGGGTCTTATGTACGCGAGGCAAGCACTCTACCAACCGAGCTACATTCCTAGCCCACACTGTTTTGAGACAAACTCTTACTATGTAGCCCTGGATGGATTGGAGGAGAATGCTATGAAGACCAGGCTGGCCTCAAACACACAGAATTCTTCCTGCCTCTGCCTCCCGACTGCTGGTATTAAAAGTGTACAGCACCATGCCTGGCTTGTATTGCTTCCCATATTATTCTTGAGAGAGGGGATGGAGAGATGGCTCAAAGGTCAAGAGCAATTCTTGTTTTTGTAGAAGGTTCAGGTTCAGTTCCCAGCACCCACACGGTGGCTCACAACTGTCTACAACTCCAGTTCCAGGGGATCTGATGCCCCTTCTGATCTCTATAGTCACCAAACACTCATGCAGTGCTTGCACATACAGAGAAACATTCATACACATACAATTTTTAAAATCCTTTATAAGTACTTAAGAGAAAGAGAGATTCAGAGAGGGTAAGGGATCTGGTACCTAAGGTCATGCAGTGAATCAGGGTAAACATAAGCCTGGAACTCCAGGTCTTACCATCACCCAGGTCACTCAGCCCCCTCCACTCCCAGCAAGCTACATGGCTATCCTGAACACTGGAAACCCTGCCATTCACTTATTCACTCACGCATGTGTGTACTCGCTCATTCAGAAAGTAGGGGGAGGGACCTGTCTCGGTGACTGTCCTAATTGCTGTGAACAGACATTGTGACAAAGGCAAATTATAAAAGAAACCGGGGATTTCCTTACAGTTTTAGAGGGTAAGTCCATGACCATCATGATGGGGAGTGTGGCAGCAGGCAGGCATGATGCTGGAGCAGTAACTGAGAGTTTACATCTCATCCAAAGGTTGGAGGCAGAGAGGGAGCTAACTGGGATGGTATAGGCTTTTGAAACCGTAAGGCCCACCACCACGTCACACCTCCTCCAAGGCCACTCCTCCTAACCAAGCACTCAAATCCATGAACCTGTGGGGCCATCTTCATTCAAAACACCACACTTTTTTTTAAGTTGCCTTGGTCATGGTGTCTCTCCACCACAGCAACTGAATAGTAACTAAGACAGGACATCTACAACCTACTAACGTTCTGTGTCTGAGATTCATGGGTGAATGAACATGAGGTTCCTGCCTGCTTAGGACTCACATTCTAAGGAAGAAAAACACATAGATAACACAATAGCAGCAATAATTAACAAGCTGTGTAAAACGGTGAGGAATACCAGGGAGGATCAAAGGGCAGGGATAGGAGATTAGAGTTTCGTCTCAGCAAAGACCTGCAGGAGACAAGAAAACATTTACAGAAATACTGCTGGGAGCAGGCAGGAGTGCACTTAGCATATCTGAGGAGCAGGAAAGAGGCCAGAGTGTCTGCAGCAAAAGGACATAGTGGGGAGAGGTGGAAGACAAGGTTGAGAGGCCAGATGGAGTGGGATCCTCCATGGAAAGTCAGGAGGGTGCAGAGCAAAGGACTAATGACCTGGTTTTGTTCTGCTAGGACCAGAGCATGGTACAGAATCATGTGGAACTTGGAGAGAAGGCCTCTGTTGGTGATGGAAGGGGGTTGGCGTTCGGGTGAAATAAAGGAACTCAGGTAGGGCGGGTAGAGGGCAGCCACATAGCAAGGCATTCCCCTCTGTCCCATGGAAGGCCGACCCACTGCCAGCAGGCAGATAGCCAGACAACACCGGCCTCTGCCCACTGGGCTCATGTGTGCACGGCTTAGCAGCCCTGGGGAGACAGCATTTAGAGGGAGGGAGGAGTAGTGAAGAGAGGAGGGCTGTGAGCAAGGCAAAGTGGGCTGTGGAGAGGACATGAGGGACCCTTCTTTTTGCTGAACTTGAAAACACAGGACACAGGACCTAGTAATTCAGATCTCTAACCTAGGCTTTGAGCAGAATCAGTCCATGGGCCTCAGAGACAACCTGCCCAGGGTTCAAGCCCAGCTCTGCACCTTCTGAGCTAGGACCCTTTGCCAGGTCACATCTGTGTCCCAGCTTCATTGGTGTGCTGGTAATGTAAAAACAGATTCTCTAAAAAGGGGCAGAGGAGGGGACCCATGATGCCTGGAGATTGAGCATCTCCATAGTCTAAACACTCCCACCTAGCTGAAGCCAAGCCACCAAAGAGACGTGAAGCTCTGAGCTCAGTACCTTCTCAACCACAGGCGTTTCCACCATTCAGTTAAAAGGAATTTACTTCAAGCACTGATAATACCATGATGTAGGAAAGTAATTAGGAAGTGATGACTTCTGAGCATTTATCTGCTTCTTTTAATATAAATCACTCAGTTGTAAGTTTATATGATTTAGTTCTGAACAATGGCTGTGTCTAACAAGCAGTTCACACAATTCCTAAAAATTTAACAATCGGCTTTCATGAGCCAGCCTGAGCCAGTTCCCCACGCCAACTTCCTCATCTGTAAAATGAAGATAAAAATAGCTGCTGCTCTGGGTGGCTTGAGTATTGGATGAGGCAGTGCGGGGGAAGGTGCTTCACGCCCTGCCCGCCTGGGTCAACAAGGCTCTTGTTTACATTAGCCAGGGCCAATATTATTTCCTTACATCTACAGAAAGAATGCTTTCTTGTCAACCCCGCCTCCTAAGATCTGCCCGAGATCAGATCAGGATGTGGACAAGGAAAAGCTTAGTCGCAAAGGGCTTACACGTGTTAGGGGAAGAGGAACAACTGCCTGCTGTATGCCTGTCTGAGCTGGGTGGGGAGTGGGCAGAGAAAAATCAGAGTAAGAGGCGCCTCTTGTCTGGCCAAAGTGCAGGTCCATCCATGAATGGCACAGCTTGATGTATTTAAAGCCTGGGAGCCAATAAGGAGTACGAGATCTTGGTAATGTCAAAGCAGGCAATAAAACATGCCTAGGAGTTCACCGTGACGATAACACTTTATATGTGTGTGTGTGTGTGTGTGTGTGTGTATGTGTGTATACATATACACACATGCATATATAAAGGTTACATTATGTAAATTTAAAGTCTTCTAATCATAATGTATGATGGTTAATGAAGCACGATGCTTATTGTCAATAACGTCTGCAGTTGTCATTGATGGATCACTTATTATAGGCCAGGCCCTGGACACATTCTTGGCACATGTATTTATTATCTCAGTCAGATTCTTGCTATTAATTTCATCTTACAGAGGAGACGACCGGCTGAACGAAGTGATGTCACATGGCAAATGTGTGGCTGAGCCAGAATTAAACCTCAGTTTAGCCGACTCGAAAGTCCTTGCTCCAAATCACATCACTCACTGCCGGACTAGGAAGGAGCTGATCCCCACAAATGCCCCTGAGGTCAGAGAATGCTGCTCAGGGTGTACTGGGACAGCAGGAGATGGGTCAGACTGCAGTCTGAGAAGGCCATGGAGGGAGATGGGTCTCTAGACACCACAACTGGGCTGGCCCCATCCCACCTCTGTGAGGAGGAGCGTTTGGAAACGCTCCCATTGGATGACTGAAGGAAACTGAAGCAGCACCCAGGCCTTGGCCACATCACACTGTCTTCAACAGGGCAGCCTTCTGGTTCACCCACCCCTGACGTTTTGCTCATGTGGTAGACAGGAACACCAGGGCTGAGTAGACTTCCATAGGCAGCAGTGCACCTGTTCCCATGCCAGTCCAGCTTGCCAGTCCCCCGAGCTCCTCCTTCCATCAGAAAACAAGAGCCACAGAGGCCCCAAAGGGTAGGAGAACACACCCTGAATGACATAGCAAGCTCGGCAGGGACCCCAGTGCCTTCCCCTTAGGAGCAAAGGAATCCAGGGTCAGGAATGTGTTGGGTCATCTTTGCAACCTCATCCCTCAGGCTCCTCCTAGCTCTCAGGGGACATCACTGGTCAGTGGCAGGCTTTGCACATTGTCAGGATAGGGATGGGAGGAACAGCCCAGGCAAAGGCCTGGACAGTGAACTATGTCCCTTGGGAACAATGGGTACTGAGAGGCTGACAAAGCCAGCAGGCTGCTCTGCTGGAAATAAAGACCAGCAACAGCTAGAAGCTTCCTGTGCCTTCCACCCCTGCCCCATGGTCTTTGTGGGAGGAGAGCTTTCAGACCAGACTGACTGCCCCGCCCCCAACCTCAATGTAGGCAGAGAGGCTTTCCCGGCAGTTCCCGCATTCAGGAGGACATCCTGTGGCCAGGGTGTGGGGAAGACCTCACTCAGCTCACGCTTGCTGAGCCCACAGGTCTCGGACAATGGAGCTGTAGGGCAAGGAGCCAGGCAGAGGGGGCAGGGTACCCGGACTACTGCTGATGGGAGGAGTCTAGCTCAGTATGGGAACTCAGGCGCCAAGCTTCACTCTCCTTCACAGAGCTGGCTCAAGGCCATCAGAAAAAAATGGAAGGGAGCCTGGAGGTAGGGGGATGTGGGTGAGAGGGGTGCCAGGCATCATGGATGATGCATGTAACCTTAGCACTCAAGAGATTGAAGCAGGAGGATTGCATGTTTGAAACCACTTTGTGCTACATAGCAGGTTCCAGGCCAGCCTGAGATATATAGCAAGACTTTGTTTCAAAGCAAAATGAAAAGTACTTAGGACACAGCTCAGTGGCAGAGCACTTACCAAGCCAGTGCTAGGTCCTGGTTTTGATCCCCAGTACCACAGATGGCCGTCTGAACAACTAAGGTGTTACCTCCTGGGCTCAGTGTGCTAACATCCAAAAGGTGGGAGCCTCACAGGGGATCTACATGCTGACAGGCAACCACAACTGTATCCCTATCCATGGCAGGAGATGCCACGCTCACTATACATGGGACCTTCCTGACCAGAGAAAGTGGCATCAGAGTAGGAGATAGCAAGGTGGTTGCTAGGGGAGTCACTGGGGCCATGGAGTCTATCTCCTGCTCCTGCCTGGCCTGGCTGAACCAGAGCTATGTTTCCCCAGTCCAAATTCCAGCTGACTGCTATTTCAAGAAGACACACAACCCTCCACATCCTGTGGGCAAGGAGGATGCTCAGACAGATGTGGGCAGCCTCTGCCATCCAGGCACAACCCAGGCCACCCTAGCCAATGGGATGGACACAGGATACACATGACTCCACTGGTGGCATCTGGGATCTCTCCACATTCAGTCCTCAGACAGGAAGAATCCACCACTGCTCTCTTTACACTCTACTTTGGACAGAGAACGTGGGCTAGCCTCTCCAGCCACAGGTGGGTGGCTTCTTGGGCCTCCTTTGAAAGGACAGCAGTCTCTGGGATGGTGGCTGTGGAGCTGCACAGCTTTGCCTGTGGAATCTAAGTCTACTAGATAGGCTGGGCTCATCAAGATGGAAGAGGAGCAAGACACTGTCTAGTTTCAGTCTGAGCCATCTCTTCCTCCAATCCTACCCCACAAGCTCAAGCTCTGAGTAGCCTCCAGCCTCCTCTGTCATCCATTTCTGCACTAGGGGACAGCATGAACACTCTGATGCATACAACTTCAGGGACTGCCCTGCTTGCAAGCCCTTCCCTGGTTCCCCATTGTTCCAAGACAACCCAGGAACCTTAGCCAAGCCTTCAAGCCCTTCTCAGGAATGT
This sequence comes from Dicrostonyx torquatus, assembly GCA_028555095.1. Taxonomy (NCBI): domain Eukaryota; kingdom Metazoa; phylum Chordata; class Mammalia; order Rodentia; family Cricetidae; genus Dicrostonyx; species Dicrostonyx torquatus. The sequence continues at coordinate 1,026,477 of JAQHUG010000322.1, read as the reverse complement.
CCTACTGATTCTTCTGCCTCCTCTTCCTCCATTCTCCCCATACCGAGCTTCTGGCTGACCAATAACAGGTCACAAAGACCAGGTAACATCATAAACAAGCCTCACACCCACTGTCCCTTCCCTATGTTGCATTGATGCTGATTCCCTCAGATCCACCTTTAAATTTATTTTCTCTTCATCTAGGTCTAGTTTATTCATTAACTTATCTGTCACTTTATTTTACACTTTTTTAACTTTCTAAAAATTTCAGATATTTTAGACATCCTTTTGTTTTATTGTGTGCTATCCTTTTTTATTTGTTTGTTTTTTGAGACAGAGTTTCTCTGTGAAACAGTCCTAGCTGTCTTAGAACTCACTCTGTAGACCAGGCTGGTCTCAAACTTACTGAGTGCTGCCTGCTTCTGCCTGGAATTAAAGTGCTGTGTTATTTTATATATATATAAAATCATGACTTTCTCTGAACTTTGAAAACTAAGCATTCGCCGGGCGGTGGTAGTACACGCCTTTAATCCCAGCACTTGGGAGGCAGAGGCAGGCGGATCTCTGTGAGTTCAAGACCAGCCTGGTTTACAAGAGCTAGTTCCAGGATAGGCTCCAAAGCTATAGAGAAACACTGTCTCGAAAAAAACAAAACAAAAAAACCAAAACTAAGCATTCCTAGGGCTTTTACTTTTTTGGAACAGGGTCTCACTCTAGCTCAGACTATCCTGGAATTTGTTCTGTAGCCCAGGTTAGTGCCAAATTCATAGTAATCCTCTTGTCTCAGCCTCTTAAGTGCTTGGGATTTCAGATGTGAGCTACCATTCTTAGCTAATTACAGTTATTTTTAAAAACCTTTAAAAACCAGACTATTTTCTGTAGTTCTTCAGGCTGTTTCCAGGACCGGCTGCTTGCCTCTCACAAAGATGAGATGCCTGTGGCCTCTATTTTTTTCCGCTGGTGCTGAGGATGGCACCTAAGGCCTTGCACCTGTGAGGCAAGCATCTACCACTACATCAGCATCATGCTCGTCACATGCTCTGCCCTGCTGTGTGCACTGTTCATTTTGGATGTGAATTTGTCTGCAGGGAGAGCTGTCACCTGTGTCCATGCTGGCTCTCCATCATGAAGGCTTCCCTAAAGAGTCACTTGGATTTGCTTTTGCTGGGGTCCCTGGAAACAGATGGCTTCCACGGAAAAAGGAGTATGTCGCAGGCCTGAGGGTGCCAGGACTGGCACCAGGCTCTCTGCAGAGAGTCAGAGGCAGGCAGGAAACATCTGCCTGGAGTGGGAACACTACCAGCTGAGCTGTCTGCCAGCCTAGACAAGCTTGGGATCAGGAGGCTGCCTGAATTCTGAGGGAAAACTGAGTCAGCCTCCTGACCCTGGAAGCACAAGCCTCCAGCCTGGAAGATGCCCCCCGATGCACTGAGGAAGCTATGGAACTAGCATATGGGGGAAGCATGTTGTGCTATTCTGCTTCTGTGTATGTTTGAAATTTTGTGAAATGTCATTACGAACACTGCCAAGTGCTCCACACATACACTGTCCCTGGGGCTCTGAAGCCCATGGCTTCAGCTCCATCTCCCAGTCCAGCTTTTGACTTCAGCTCTTTGTTTCTGGCACCTGGGAATTCCCTGTTAGCTTTAGCTTTCAAGTGCAGCTATATAATTTAAACAGGTTTTCTCTGCTATTTCTTCTAGACGGGAAAACAAGGTGTGCGGGGGAGGAAGTAGGGATGGAGGTAGAGGTGAAGCTCTGACATCTACTGGCAAACTGACCAGATGTCCTTTCTAATCAATGAAAAAGCCCCACTGAAATATTCCATCTGCCAGCAGCTATAGCGAGGCACACACTCTGCCATCTATTCGGGTTCCCACACTAAACCCTGGACTTGAGCAGCAACTGAATGGCATTTTCTACTTCCATTGACAGGGGAATCTGCTCACTAGAAGAGTCTAAGCATGAAAAACACCCAGCCCAGGGCATTCCAAGCAACAGGTTGAGTAGCTGCTATCCCTTTCAATGCAAGCTATGGGGGCTCATTGTGAGTTCTACTGTGGGCTGCCACAGAGGCCAAGCTGAGCCAGCAGCAATGTACAAGAGGATGCTGACAGTGGACCCCTTCCCAGGGGGTAAAAGAAAGGGCAGGCCCAAACCAAACCCTCTATCTCCTCACATGCTTCCCAGCCCCAAAGCCCCTGGAGCTCACAAATAAGCTGGCGCTGTTCTCAGCTCAGGCTCTTTGATCCAGGCAAGCAGCAACACCTAACTGGCGCCCTCCACCAGTTCTGACCTTATCAGGCTTAGGGGAGAGACAGGTGCCTGGGGCACAGGCCAATTAGGTGCCTTGCTCTGGTGCCCACTGAGTCACATCCTGGTTGAGCTTGCCCAGCGTCTTAGCTAAAATGGCCAGCAGGGTGAGGACACTGAAGGGAGCCATCACATCTGTGTCACAATAAACAGCAGGGTTAAGGCAGGCAACAAGGATTCACAAGACTCAGAGAAGCCTGGGAATTCTCATCTGGGCCCAGAGGCACCCACTGTGACTACACTGTGATGTCAGACACTCAAGCTGCAAAAGCTAAAAGGGCAGCAGCATGCAGAGGCAGGGTCCCTCTGCCACAAGTTCTCAGCAAGTTGCCCCCATCCCTTGGCCCACCTCTTTCACCAGCAAGTGAACCAGCAAAGGGAGCCTGTAGAGTTCTGAAAGAACCAAAGGAGACCATTTTTGTTGGGGACCTGTCCACTTCTGACCAGGTCCCTGGAGGAAGAATCCAGCCTGGGAGGTACTGCCGAATGAAACAGGGCCTGACCTCCCACATTCTCTGGGACTGGTTCTCCCCGTGCCCCCAAGCCCCTGGGAAGCCAGGTAAAACTGACCACACTCAGGGTAATTGACGAAGGAAGCTGGGGTGCAGCCTCCATTCAGATCACCAGCAAGGCTAGAACCAGAGGGATAAGGTTCATCCAGTTTCTTGGGGACTCGTGGGGTAGAGACCAGAGTCTAAGAAAGCTGCACAGCCCACTCTTCCCATACTACCACTGGCCGGGACCCCTTCCTCCGGGTGATCACCTTGCACAGAGCAGGGCAGCCATGGAGGCCAGGAAGGGGAAAGAAAGACCTGGGCTCATGACTTGGGTAGAGGCCACAGCTGTTGGGGTAGAGTCCTGGCCACTGAGTGCCTTGCCCTGCTTTAGTTTAGTTGTTAAGAAGGAGTCTTACAACCAGTAAACAGATCTCTCTCTAAGCCAAAGATCCTATCCAGGATCTCTGCCCAGCAACAAGGGTCTGGGTGCTTGCTGAGGGGCCTGGGCAGTGTCCTGTGTGCGTGCACTGCTGTGCCATGCCTGCGTCATTCTGTGAGCTCTAGGGGCCATTGTGCATATGGAATGCCACCTAGACAGGTCAGGCAGGTTCCAGGGCAGATTCCCTCCACCCCCACCCTCCTAGAACAGCTAGGCTGGGGAAGGGTTCACGGGCTGGAATGCTAACCAGAGCTCTCCCACACAGGAACCTGCCTAGGGTTCATAGCCAGATGAACTCCAGGACCAAAGGCCCAGAGACAGGCTGGAGTCACACAAGGTTGGAGCCCAATCATGACCAGACATCCTGGGATCCCATACTGGAATGAGTCTCCAGCAGACCTTCAAGAGCCAGCTTAGGTCATGATGGTATAGCCAAATCCAGTAGGGAGGCCAGGGAGCCAAGAGTACAAATCCTACGGGCCCTGAAGGGTAGGGCAAGGAAAAGGGAGATATGGTCTGTCTCTCTAGAAGGGAAACTGAGAGGCTAGGGCAGTTGCACAGTGGTTTCCCTGTGGCCTCTCCTGTATTTGCCATAGCTCAGAAGACTTTAGGCCCTGCTTCTGATGGCCCATGGAGAGGCTGGGATCCCAGGAAGGAGAGACAGGGAGCCTGTCTAGGGCTGAGCCTAGACAGGACCCAGGACCTCAGACTTCCTCAGAAGCTGACAGGCAGTGGCATCACTTGTCATTCAGGAGGTGATTCCTAAGTGGCTCAGAATGAAGAAGTGGAGGAGGTAGAGTGATAGGAACAGGTCACTGAGGCTCAGGGGGCATCACCCAAATCACTGGCTCCTGGGTACCGATGATATCTTAGAACCACCCTTGGTGGGCTTCAAATCCAACCCTGTGGTTTTTGTCATCTCTTCTACCCTCTTGGGACAGAGGCATGTATTTTGTTTTACAAGAAAAGAAGCTGAGGCTTAGAAGGGAAAGGCCCATGGTGGATGGCAATCATAGGATTTTGCTGCAATGCCCACCCTCATTCTGATTTGAGGACAGAAGAGACCAAGAGAATGAAGGCTGAGCAGAGCTGTTACCCCTGGGCGAGGAATAAGCCTCACCTGACTGCAGCAAGCCGGCGCCCCGGTCCTTGACCCCAAAGTGCTGCTGGATGTCCAGAAGAACACCTGGAGGGGAGAGAGAGTGTGATTATTGCAAAGTCAAATCAAGGGCATTCCCATTAGCTGCCCCAGTCTCAGACCAGCCTGGCCCTCCTCCGGCATCCCTGTCCTGCTTTGCCCAGGCTATCCAGACCACTGGGAAGCTTGGGGTGACAGCCTCCCCTCCCATCCCCATTGAGGACCTCCCATGCTCAGTTGGGCATGATATTCACTCATCAGCCATGGCAGAAGCCTGAAGTATGAAGAAGAGCAAGGCTCTTCTGTGGTCACTTGATAAGGCTGACCTCTGACTTGCCTGTGCTCCACCCTGGGTGAAAGAGCAGGACCTGAACCATAAGCCTGGGTCCTACCCTCTGCCATTCACAAAGCCTCCAGATAAGGAGCAAGTGCAGCCACAGCCAGTTGTGGAGACAACTAGTAGCTAGGAACAAGGACAAAGTGATTTGAGGCAACATTCACACAGGCTCTCATGCTCCTGTGTAAGCATGTGTGTTGCACATGTATGCGTGGTTTTGCACACACGCATGCACACAAACACACACACCCTCTCACATGCACACACATACCACACATGCCAGCTGCCCTCGTGACCAGGACTCCAGTTCCCAGACACAGGAAGCAGGCCTCAGAGAAACAGGTCCTAGAGGCCATGATTGTTCCCCAGGCTACCACCTTTGCTCTCCACTGGGGCTCTATCAACAGAGGCTAAAGAAAACCTACAAATCATCCACTGCTGAGAGACAGAGCCATAGCTGTGTTGGGGCTGCAGACCCCAGATGGCTTCCGTAGCTTTTAGTCAAGTCTCCAGAGTTAGTACCCCAGCAGCCTAGCCCCAGGCCCCAGCAGGCTTATCTCTGTGGACAGAAGGACCACCAACCGCAGTCCTTTACCACAGAGAAGGGGTTAGGGACAGGAAGAGATGACACACTGCCTTCAAGAGCTGCCTGCACTGGGAGCAAAGGCTCTTGGGGCTCCTGGAGCTTTCTTTGAAAATAACAGCATGACTGGTGACTGGCAGTTTGGTGTTGGATGTGAAATTCCTTGTTTGTTTACTCCCCGTGTAGCCCCGTGAGACCACACTGTTATCCCACTGGACAGGTGAAGAAACTGAGGCACAGGAGACTGAGCCATAGGCTCAAAGTCACCAACATGGAAGAAGGAGCCAGAGATTGCCGAGCACTGTGTCTGGGTCTATTCTGACAGATAAAGTGGGGGCACCAAATGTCATTGTCCCTCTTTAGACTCTTCTGGGAAGCTAAGGGGTCTTCTGGGCTGTAGGGCCAGGCCTGGCTAGTGACTGGCAGCCTGAGAGTCGGGAGAAGGCATCTTCCTCTAATTCGCTGAGTAGGATTCTCCATAATTACGCTAATGAAGAGGCAGTGTGAGGCCCAGCTAATGACTTAATAACCAAGGTCTAATGGGGCAGTGCCCTTGCCACAAAACTGGATAGTAGGAGCTAGGTCTGTAGATGGACATAGTCACTATGTGGGACCAGCGGTGCCCTGACCAGACTCAGAGGCCAACAGGCAACACTAATGGACTTAACTTTGGGGAACTGTCCACACTCACCTCCCTGGCCTCAGCCCATTCCCCATCCTAAGTCAGGCCTCTCTCTTGGTCACTGTTGCCTGTGGCTCCACAGTGTACAAGCCCTTCCTCAGGTCCAGACAACGAGTTCACAGTTCTGCCAACCCTGCCCTCCTGCCTCACTTCTTGGATGAGAGCCCCACCTCTCAAACTACCCAATGCCTGCTTCCACACTCGAAATGCCTCATCTCCAGCCTGGCCCTTGGCTCTGATCCCTGCCAGTCCTTCAAGATTGGCTTCCATGCCTTCTCTTCTAAGCAGTCTTCCCTTATTTCTCCCTCTTCTGCCACCCTCAGTCAGCCAGTGCCCAGTATTTCCTGGTCCACCCTGATATTAACACCAGGAAGGTCAGGATGAGTTAGTTCAATAGAGAAGACAGACAGGGTTGAAGGCTCCACTGTGACTGGGAGCTAATGTCATTAGTAATTGCTTCCTAGTAAATTGTGGTATTGAGAGGTTCTCATGGCAAATCTAATCCGGTCACTCGCCTGGTGTTCGAGTTGGCACCACCATTCTGCACATGAATAATACAAAGCTAAGGGGAAGGGAGCCACTGCCACATAGCCCCTCAGGCTCTGGACATGGGCTTTGAAACCAGGTCTTGAAATACTGAGGGGAAAAAACAAGCTTTGTTTCTGTCAGTGTCCTCCTATAACAGATAGCTTCTGTGAGTAAAGGTCAAGGCAGGGGGGTCCCCATACAACACACAAGCCATGGTGGCTGCAGCAGGCACAAATGGGGAAACAGTCACTTCAGTTCCGACAGTATCCACCTTAGGAGGCATCAGACAACCCAGGAGGAAGACTTAGTCCCAAGGCTGCTCCCCATTGCAGGTGCCCATCATAAGCCCCAAGCTGTCCTGTGGGGTTCCCACAATCTCTTCAAGTTCAATTCATTTGCTAGTACAGCTCACAGAACTCAGGAGAACACACACACATCTATTACAAAGATTTCAGAGTACACATGGAATAATGTCTGTGTTGAGACATGTGGGGGAGGGGCATGGGGTTCCTCATCTCCTAAGTCATCACCTACAGGAACACCTATAGGAACCTCCCAGCAGCCTGCTCTCCTTGGGATTTTTTGTGGAGGTCTTGTTATATAGGCCTGGTTCATTGAACCCTTGGCCAGTGGTAATCAACCCAGTCTTCAACTCCTCCCTCTTCTGTCTCAGCTTTCCAACCTTGTCTCCAGTGACCAGCCTCTATACTGAGGCTCCCTGGGGACACGACCAGCAGGCAATTCTTCAGTGTGCCAAATATGCTAATCCTTTTGAAAATTCCAATGATTTTGGTGAAAAGGAAAGAGGCTCTCTTGCTGCCCTCTGCCCTGCCTCATAGCTATCCCCTTGCAAAGGGCCCAGAACAGAGTTTGTTCCCAGGGACAGTAGGGGTTGAGGTGAATGTAGATTGATAGGTGACCATGGGTAGGGCACAGACCATGAGGGGTCGACTCCAGAGCTTATAACAAGGACAGTCATAGCCTCAATGCTGGGTAGATAAAGGATAGGCATCAGGAGGGAGTGGGAGAATGACTGGTGCCCTCCCCATCCCCCCATTCTCCCTACCCTGTCCTGAGTCTGTGGCTATCTGCCCCCCACCAAAGGAAGGGCCTGGGTCTAAAGTTAAAGAGAGCCCACTTTCAGGGAAGGAAGTTGTATCAAAACCTGTACAACTTTCCAGCTAGTCACTCCCCATCCAGTGGTTTTCTAGTCTGTTATTTGCCTCTGCCTCCAGGAAGCTTTCCCTGACTTTTCCATTTCTCACAGACAGGCATCCAAGGTCCCTAGGAACTCTAGGGAAGTTTAGAAGCCAGGGCACAGGAACTTTGGGATCCCTTCTGCCACTTGCCCTAAAACTGTGGGTGTAAGGCCAGAGAAACCTTCTTACAAGCAGGGACTGCATCTAAAGAGGTCAGGCCCCTCTGAGCCTTTCTAGGTCATTTTCTCTCTTTCCAGCCTGGAGAGAGGCAGGGTGGCAGGAGAGCAGGACCCTGATAGCCACTGGCATGGGAAACTTGTGTCACAGCAGCTCACAGCTGGCTCATATTTTCCTCTAGGCTCTATTCCGGAGCAGGCACATACATTCTCCCCACCCCCCACTTTTTTTTTTTTTTTTTTACCACAGTCTTACATTTACTCTTTCCTGGAGGCTGAGGTTCACTGGGTCACAGGATGGGCCTCACGCCCAGGATCAGCTTCCCACAGCTCAGGCCAAGCTTGGCCGGCCCCCTGGCCCACCAGTTCCAGCCAGGGAGCTGACAAGGTGGGTTTCCAACCCCAGTGTGGTTCCCACCTATTCCAGCCAGAGGCCAGCCTCTCCAGGAGGTCACCTAACCCACATTCACAAGAGTCACATACCCAAGGATACATACTCTGGAATAGCAGCACCCCTGAATTCTCAAATCCATTCACAGATAACACACCCCTCTCTTCTTATAGGATCTTGTATCTGTCAGCCTCTATCTGGTACCTCAGCTTTCAGCCTTTTCCTGGCATCTGCCTCCATCTGGCACTCCATGCCTCATGTGTCCTGGTTGTGGGTGCACCCTAACCTGTCCCCTTGGCCAGCACCCCACCTCTTCACAGCTTTTGAGCTTGGGACAGTAACTCAGTTGCTAAACTGCCTGCCTGGCACACACAATGACCTGAATCTGCTTCCCAACACCTCATATACTAAGTGTGGTGTTGCATGATGCCTTGAATCCCATCACTCAAGAATTAAAGAGACAGGAGGATCAGAAGCTCAAGATATCCTTGGCTATATAGCAAGTTCAAGGCCAGCCTGGGCTACATGAGACCCTCCCAACAAAACAAGACAAAAAGAGAGTTCTGCCCTCCAAATTGTGCCCTCACTTAGGATGAACAACCCCCAGGGGTTTACCCCAGACTCTCCTCTCATCCTTTAGCTTCCCAGCCTCTCTTTCCACAGCTGTCAGCTAGCTCCATCCCTAAGCAGCACCACTAATACCCAGGCTACTGTGGGAGTCACCTGTACTCCTTGCCACCCTCAGTCCCATGAACAAGCCCCAGTGTCCTCCACTCTTCACCACCCAGCCTTAGTCAGCAGCTTCCCAGCTTCTAGGCCTTGCTTGCCCCTGTTCACTGCTCCTGCTTGTGAGTGCACTGCTCCTCACAAGCAAACAGCAATCACTGACCAGGTTCCAGGTGCTGGAATGAGGCTCTAGAAGCCTCAAGGCTACTTCTGAACTACTGTTGCAGCCTGGGGAGTGTTAACTCTGGCCATGCCTCAGAATCACCCACAACTTCCTCAAGACCTGCTGACTCAGCCTCTGGCTCAGTGATACTACAACAGACAAGAGTAAGGTGAAGAGTGCTCGCCATGCACCGGGTCCAGCTCTGAGGGTGTCACTGTCCATGGCTGCCTGGAGCCTTCTGTAGTTCTCCATCACTGCCTGAAGGAAGCCTCAGTATCCAGCACTCAAGACTTCTGTGACCTGACTTGACTTGGCATGCACATCCTCACATGCATGCACACACACACATACAGACATACAGACACACACACACACACACACACACACACACAGAGAGAGAGAGAGAGAGAGAGAGAGAGAGAGAGAGAGAGAGAGAGAGAGACTCAAGCTCTAGTTGTGACTGCTCACTTCTCTGGACCCCCATTTCTTTCCTGAATAAATGGACAGAATGGAGGAACTAGGCTGGTCCAAACCTGCCCAAGACTTTCATTGAGAGGGTGCCTGCTTTACAATATGGCCATCCTCACCAGGCCTGGTGGTATATACCTGTAAGCCCACTTACTTTGGAGGTTGGGACAGGAAGATTAAAAGTTTACCAGAAACTTAGGCAGTGTCTTAAAATAAAAGTAAAAAGAGAGCCAGGTACGATGGTATACACCTTTAATCTCAGGACTCAAGAAGCAGAGGCAGGTGGATCGCTATGAGTTTGAGGCTAGCCTAGTCTACAGATCAAGTTCTAGGTCAGTCAGGGAGAGACATTGTATCAAAAATAATTAAATAAATAACTAAAGATAAGAAAGGGTTGAGGCTGTAGCTCAGTGATAAAGAACTTGCCTAGTGCATATAAGCTCCAGGTTGACTTCCCAGGACCAAGAATCTATAGACACACTGACCAGAAGCCACTGGCCAGGCAAATCAGAAGCTCCCATGATTGCCCATTCACAGCCAGTACCACCTTCCAGGGATGTCCAGTGCTACCTGTTAAGATCCACTTTATTCTCCAAAGTCCAGATCCATGGTCACAGCCACCAGATTATCCTTTCCACCTCTGAGACTCTTGTGATCCTCAGGGGACCCTAGAGCTGGACACCCTCTGTCCCTACTCATATTCCATCTGTGCCAGAGAGGTTCCTGGTGAGTCCCCATCATGGTCAGTAGCCCCAAAAGACTAGCCCTTGACCCAGGATGCCATGTCTCCTCCAGCCAATCCCATCCTGTTGACCCCAGAGTCCTCAAAAGGCCAAATGTAAGAAAAGGACACATTGCTGGGTGTGGTGGTATACCCCTTTAAACCCAGACAGCTCTACAAGCATCCTCGTCCCCCAAGAAGGAAAAGAAAAAAGCTGCACTTCCCTTGGGCACCCTGCCTTGTGCAGCCTGAGATACAAGGCCAAGACAGAGCGACCTTGAGGACTCTCCCTGCTTAGTTATCTAGAACAGTCCGTGTGGCACTCAAACCTGTCCGCCAAACCACATTCGCCTGCCTTAGCCTCTCCTGAAGCAGCAGTCAACCTAGCTGAATTCTCAGAAGCAGGGCCAGACCATATGGTTTAAATCCTAGCTTTTCTACCTTCCCTGCTGTGTGACTGTAGGCAAGCTACTTAACCTCTCTGAGGTAGCCTGCATCTTTCTGACTTGATTTTGCTTCCTGTGATTGTTAGGATGCTTGAGCATGTTAATCCATTTGGAATGTTTAGAACAGAGTCTAGCACATGGCAGGTACTCCAGACATATCATATGGTCATCCCTGATCATTGGACTAGTGGGGCAGTATGCAGGCCCAGCCCAGACTACTATCCTTTCAGTTTTCTTTTCTCTGAAATGAGGCGGATACCTGGAAAAGCAGGTCCTAGGGATCTGAAGGGATACCCCACATTGCCTCCCACTAGCCCCTCTTAGAAACTTGGTCCCTGTGTGGAGGCCTCGGCATTGGCTCCCTGTGGGAGTATTTCCCATCCAGCGCTTGGCAGCTTCTACCCTGGTAATTATAGGGGCTCAAGAGCCTGGATCTGGGTGGCTACGGCCAGGAAGCCACAGCCTGAGGACCCAGCCCAGGCACACACACTCTCAGCCCAAGCCCTGCCTGTCCTTCAGGAGCAAGCTGACCAACTCCTCTGCCCCCTTCTCAGAGCCTCGGTTGCTGGTTTAAAAAATGGCCTAGCATCCCACCACATCTTCATTGGGTATGTTCTAGACTCACATATGGGGAGCCTGCATCTCCGACACTGTTCTGCAAAGCTAGGTTGTTAATATCCGGGCAGTTCTAGGGTGATTTTTGGCTGGGATCATGTTGGTAAAGAGCCCCAGCCTGGAGTCTTGCCCCCTCCACCCCGGAAAAACCTCTTCCTTCTCAAGAGACCTGCCACAGACCTCCAACAGCCCTAAAGATGCCCCTCCTCAGCAAACTCCTGCCAGGGTGGGTGGGACCAGTCACTGGCCTGTGGTTCTACTCTGTCATTTGGGGCTGCCTTTCCTGGAACCAGACTTAGCCTTAGCAATTTTGGGGCACTGCATAGCCACTCCTTTCCAGCTTAGCCACACAGCCCTGGTCTGGCCCAGCAACTCCCCAGATCACTAGGGCCCAGGGACAAGGTGGCCACAGCCTGATCTTGACCCTCAGAGGTGTGGCAGTATGACCATCAGAGGTGATAGGAGGCCAAGGCATGGGGCAGAGAACGCAGAGAAGAGATAAGAGGCTGGGCTATGCTGGCTCAAGCCCACACACCCTCAACCTTCGTGTCCTGCACCAGTAGCCACAGAGCCTGGGGGACTCCTGCCTCCATATCTCAGAGGCATGTGGAACGACAGCCAGGGACCAAGCAGGAACTGGGCTGAGCTGGCTTCCAACCTCCAGGACTTTTCCTTGGCTTGTATTTGTAGAACCCAGGGACAAGCTCAATAGAGGCCTGAGTCTCAGTAATTTACCATCAGGCAATACCTGGTTCCAAGAAAGACCACAAACTGAGACCACCCAGGCACCATTCAGGAACAGACCATCCAAAGGAAATTCCTAACCATTGTAGATAGATCCCCTGTTAGCACACACCCATTGCTCTTCACCAGGACACCCCTAGACAAACGTCCTGAACCTTAGAAATCCCTCATCCCAACCTCTTCTATTATAAAAACCCCACCCAGCTGAGCTTGGGGCTCTCTGATCAGGCCAATATGTTGGACACATGAAGAGTTCGAGTTTACGAACTTGTGTAAGAATAAAGATCTTTGCTTTTATATACAGGACCCGGTCTCCTAGTTGGTTTTGGGGGGACTCTGTGATCTATGCATAACAGTATTGTCAACCCAAGTCTCCTCCTCGACATCCACACCAGTTGTCCTCACATGCTTGACAGAAGCCACCCCCTTGCCCTTGCCCACTCAGCCAAATCCTGATCCTTGCCTGGGAGTCTCACTCAACAGCGACACAGAGACCACAGTTGGGTGCAGAGAGACTTGACCAAGGTCTGTTGCTGAGTTGAGAACAGAGGGGAAGTAGGGGAAGTAGGAGAGCAGGACTGTGTCCTCTGTACCCCCAGCTCGGGTAGTACGCTATCTTTGCCTCTTTATCCCATCCTAGTCAACAGGAGAGAACTGGATTTCGAGCAGACCAGCTTCACAGGCTCTCACTGCAGGGTCAGGGCCAGCCTTAGCCACAGATGAGAAAAGGAAAACCACCACAGTGCCCTCCCGAATGTCCTCCTGAATGCCCAGAAGTGGCTCCACCTGGGTGAGGTGATCTCCATTGTCCAGGCTGAAGACTGGCAAGGACAGACATGCCCCACTTCCTCTCATTTCCTTCCAGGAAATGCCAACCCAGAGGCTCATTGTGCACCCTGACCAGGATAAAAGGGCAGAATCCACCAACAAGCTATGGCCTAGAGGCCCGAGTCCCTGAACATGGGCCAGATCCTCCACCTGTCCAGCTAACCAGTGCCCCACCCACCCCAAAGTTCTGGGGTTGGCAGAGCTGGATCATCTAACTGCTACCCAAGCCTGTACTAGCCTCCTATGCATACTGGGATCACAGATATGTCAGCTTCTTGAGGTTAGGAGATAGTGACCTTGCTGAGGACACATGTGCCATGATGGAAACAAAAAAAGGCAGTTTAAAACTACGAGCTATGGCTCAGCCAGTAAAGGTGCTGACATCAAGCCTGACAACTTGCATTCAAGCCCTGGCATCCACATTGTGGAAGGAAAGAATTCCCATAAGTTGTCCTCTGACTTCCACAAGCATGCTATGGCACATGTGCACACAAGATAAATAAATGTAAAATTTTAAATTAAATAAATAAAACCCAGAGCTGGGCTGAGAATGTGGCTGAGTTAGCAGAGTGCTTGCCTAGTATGCTGAAGTCCTGGGTTTGATCCCTAGGACCACATAAACTAGGGATAGTAGTACATACCTATAATCCCAGAACTTAGGAGGTAGAGGCAAGAGGATCAGGAGTTCAAAGTCATCTTCAGCTATAAAGCAGGTTTAATGCTAGCCTGGGCTGCATAACATTCTGTCTCAAAAAGGAGGGAGGGTTTGCTTGAGAGGTTGCTCAGTGGTTGAGAGCACATGCTGATGTTGTATTGCAGAGGACCGGGGTTCAGTTCCCAGTACCCACATCATGATCACAAGCATCTCTAACTCCATCTCCAGGAGATCTGATCCCCTCTTCTTACCCACCAGGGCATGAGGCACGCATGTGATGTGCATGCAGGCAAAAAAAACCTCATAAATAACTATATCTAAAAAATTTTAAAATAAAATAAAAAGTGTCAGACACCTGGCTCCGACCAGGGAGACTTTCTGGAACAAGGGCAGACACTGACAAGATCCACGGAGAAAGAGAGGCCAGTGACTGCAGCTCCTGGGGACCATGACTGATGGCCCTGGGAGAGGGAGGTCCAGGGAGAGCTAGGACCAGCAGACAAGCATTTCTGAGACCAAGGGCCCACAACGCCCTTGGAGTGACACAGCAAGAAAGACAAAATCATTGGATATAGATTCTGGGATAAAAGACACCTTGAATCACACAGCAAAGATGGTGAAGTCTAACAAAGCCAATAAATAGCAGGATGTTTAGCCCAGGAGCTACTCAGAGCCTGGGGATGAGACCAGTATTCAGTTTGCCTCCTTTGTTCCTATCTCTGTCTATCCTTGAGATATCAGACCCCTGTGCCCAGGCAGAAACAAAAACCACTTCCTCTTGCTGAAGGATCTGGGGAAGGGATGAGGGTCTCCCCTCTCCAAACTGCTCCATCTGTCCCCAGTAGCCCCCATCTCAGACCAGACTGCTACCCACAGCTCCTACAACCTTCTGTTTTTTTTTAAAAGATTTATTTATTTATCATATACACAGTGTTCTATCTGCATCACAGAAGATTTCATTCTAGATGGTTGTGAGCCACCATGTGGTTGCTGGGAATTGAACTCAGGACCTCTGGAAGAGTCGTCAGTGCTCTTAACCTCTGAGCCACCTCCCCAGCCCTCCTACAACCTTCTTGCCCCAACTACACAACAGGACACTGAGGCCTAGTCAGGGCTCTAAGGGGTCCTGGGTACTTCCTCTGAGAGGTACTGAACTCTGAGAGGTCAACAGTAGAGGTGCTGATAGGAGCAACAGGAAGAGCCTTGAGGAGGAGGCAGGGGCATGGGGCTGGACAGCTGGCCTTGAGTCACCTGTTATTCCAGGACTCTGAAGCTCACCTGGGCATGGCTGCCAGAAGGGTGCTGTGGTCACCACACCCAGAGCACTAGTGGGGATTTCCCCACAGTGAAGACATGGTCTGGTGAACTAACAGGACAGGGCTACCCAAGGTGGCGTTCATCCTTAAGGTGACCATCTCTAACCAGAGAGGCAGTTACAGAGCCAGAAGACCCTGAAGTATGGCTTGATACCCTGGGTCTCAGTTTCCCTATATAACCACTCTATACAGACTCGACTAGACAGAGGAACAAAGAACTTGAAGGAGAGCTAGCCCCAGCCTGGCACCACAACTCAGGACCCAGCCGTGAGGCTCAAGGGAAGCCCCATGCCTGCCAGGCTTGTATTCCTGGCGGGGTCCCTGTGCTCACCACTCCTTCTGGGCTTGTGTTAGTGAGTGGTTGCCATGGATACTGGTCTCAGCTTCTTTGGCAGAAAATGACTCCCCCAGGGGAAGGCTCTGTCTCTCCTCATCAGCTCCCACAATGACAACGGACTCCAGGTTGGGGAGAGTGCCACAGGCTGGATCAAAGGGACAGAAAATAGGTCTTGGGAAGGGCACAGGTGCTCCAAAGAAGCTGGGAAAAGATGTTGGTTATCAAACAGTCACTCATCAACCACAATTAGAGCCAAGGCCAACCCTCTTTGGTTGGACCTGCTTCAAGGAGCCAACTATGACCATCCTTGAAAGACAAGCAGAGGGGTAGAGGTCAGTCTAGCTCCAGGACACAGAGCCAGAAAGGGAACTTTCTTCCTGGCCTGGAAGCCACAGGTACCTCTGTTCTCCGTTTCCCTATCTGCACAAGAAGGTGGAGGGAAGAATTTAGACCAGGTTGCTGGGCTCAGTGTTATCCAAGTGAAGTAGTACTGTAGGAGCAGAGAATGGGGGCCCAGCCCTCCTTCCCAAGTCTTAGGTTGGCTGCCCTCAGGGGGTTCCCATGGGGAGGAGAGCCCATAATTACCTGGATCACTGGGTGGCGCTGGGAATGCTAGCACAGAGGCAGAAGGAAACCACTGGGGTTCCCAGGACAGAGACCAACCCTGGTGCAAAAGGGAGGGGCTCTCACAAAGGTATCCCAAAGGACAGCCTGAATGGAACTGTCATACCCAGAGAGAATGAGGAAGGACATACTGGTTAGGGGCACAGCTTGGGCCTCGGCATGAAAGTGCAGACAGCTGACATTTTGTGAAGCCTTCCCAGGTATCTGGCCTCCACCCAGGTGCTGTGGGTACATTCTCATTCACTCCATACCACCCAAGGTAGTGCTTGGCCTACAGAAGGCTCCGAACATGGCTGCAAGGTCACACAACTAGGAAGCTGGATACAAACTCTGGTGGCAAAGACTCTAACCCTGCACTGTCTCCTCTAAGTGTGACCCAGGCTATGGCAGTAAGTCCAAATCGTCCAATGATTTGGAAGACAATATGAAAAGAAATGCAAAATATCCCAGGGTAACATAACAAATCTGTTGGTCAAATTTATTAATTAGGGCTGGGGATATAGCTTGGTCTGGTAAAGTGCTTGATTCATGAAGACTTGAAGCATAAGGACCTGTCCTTAGAAGCCATGGTGTGAGGGTGTGGGTGGGCAAGGAACCAGGTCTCAGGCCATTGAGATGACTAGTGAATAAGGGCTTTTGCTGTCAAGACCGATGACCCGAGTGCAATTCCCAGAACGCATGGTGGAAGGAGACAACAATTCCTGTTAGTTGTCCTCTGACCTCTACACCCACTCCCATAAAATAAAGTTTTTAGAAAACCGCACTCAACAGCATGCCATTGGGCTTGTATGTGCTTGTAATGACAGCACTGGGGAGGAAGAGACAGGTGACTCCATAGAACTCACTAGCTAGCCAGACTAGCCTAATCAGCAAGCTCCAGGCCAATGAGAGACCCTGTCTCAAGAAACAGAGGGGACAGCTGCTGAGGAACCACACCCGAGGCTGATTTCGGGCTTTCACACTCACCCACATTCATATATGCACCCACAGGAACATGTACCCACATGTGCAAACATGCAACTAAAATACACTAATTGTATCTGTTTCATTTTTGTCTAAAGACCAGACATTTTGGCATTCATGTTTAGCTGGGATTATACTCCTCTGGGCAGAACTGGCTATTGCGATGAGAAAACAGAACTATATAGAGAGATATAAAGAAAAGCAGGAACTCCCCCATGCTTTGATGAGGTTGCTGGGGCCAGACTGTGAGGTTCGTATGGGCCAAGTGGGCACAAACATCAAAAGTGCCCACACAGCAGAGTGCCTGTATGTCTGCCTCTGTCCCAGCAGGGCCAGTAGGCAACAGGTGGACTCAGGTTCTGGCAGAAGACCCTGAAAGCCACAGTAGTCACCATAGAGATTGTAAATATTCCTAAAAACTGAACTCGGGGGCAGGGGGAGGGAAGGCCATCATAAAAACAGGGAGGCAGGCTTATCCGGAGAGGAAATGAGGTAGGCTGTGTTGGGATAGGGTGGGGGTAGTGCAAAGGCTCACACCCTAGGCAGGACACTGAGGGATGCACAGCTCAGGCGGGTGTGTGTCTAGAGCTTTCCAGGCCTTCCCTGCCATTCTGTCCCCCCCAATCGGTTCACCAGAAATCTGCTATCTCGTTGTCCCACTCTGACCCAAGTATTGGTGGAGGTAGATAATCCCCACCACCAATTCCCCAATCCTCCCTTCCCTCTCTGCCCCTGGCCATGTTCCTCTCGAAATCTCAGAAGGGGTGGTCTGGGGACAGAAAAAAATATGTTGGAAAGCTTGACAACACTAAAAGCCACACCAGTGTTTCCTATCTAAGAGAGAGAGAAGTGACCTCTCTGTCCAGAGCCGGTCTAACACCTGCTTTGCTGATCATCCCCTGGGCCATCTTGGACAGGCCTGTCTATGGGCCTGAGTTCCCCCAGCTGGGCAGAGCCTTTTTTTCAAAGTGAAGGCACCCAATGTTCTCTGACTTGTCTTCACATGGTGGCACCTAAGATCTTGAGCTCCAGGCAGCACGTCACATGCGTGGTAGATTGGCAGACTCGAGGGTATGTCATGCTCTTGCTCACAGAGCAAGGGAACAGTCTCTTGGGACAACGTGACCCAAAAATTGATGCCACTGGCATTTACTTCAAGTTCACCCTTGTGGAGGGACAGAGAGCCAAAGGTGGGTGGGTGTTCAAGCAAGAGTGGAGGAAGAGCAGTTTCTGTTCTCTGGCTAGAGTTCTTTTCTTCCACTTTACACAAAGCTATTCAGCACAGCAGACTGATCCTGGAAGAAGAGCACCCAGGTACCCAGGTGACATGTGGTTTATGCCAGGGCTCTCTTTTCCAGATCATACCTGAGTGTTCTTTAGTATCGTGCAAAATACCCAATTCATCCTCTCTTTCCTCCCGTTCCCTCTCCCCCCTCACTCATTATGTTCTAGGCTAGAATGTTAGGTTCCCAGAAGTGTTCTCCTCCACAGGGAGCCCTGAGGCCAACCTGGTCAGATTCTTTTCTTTTCAAGGCGGCATTATCCTCAAGCAGGGCCAGCTCTAGGACAAGTCCCTACCTCTTGATCCCTAAGAAGACAGGGAGAGAAGCCAACAGAATAGAATCCCAGAACCACATCCATTCTAAGCCCAGGATCAATCAATTCACAAACGGAAACAGACCTAAACACAAGCTGAAACTGGCCCAAGGTCACACATCAAGCACTTTCAGGATAAAAACCCAGTTGTAAAAACCCACTTCAGTCCCAAATGTGGGGTTGATTCCCAGAGATGCGCAAGGAGCATGAGGCATCTCTTTAGACTCACCCCCCCCCCCGCCGTGCACTCCCCCAGGCTTATGCCCTGTCCCAGGCCCCAAGCGCCATGGAGCAGGAGGCGTCTCCAGGCCTTCAGCCAGAGCCAGCTGCAAACCGCATCCTGGGTCCCCAGGCGGCACGGACCCGCCCCGCCCCTCCCTCGGCTCCCCGCAGGCCCAAGCCTTTGTCAGCCACGCGCTTACAAGCTCACACACACATATCTGCGCCGCCACGCGCGCACACACTCGGACTGCCTGGCGCACACCCGCAAGGGGCGCACACACTGGCCGCACGCTTGCTGGGGGTGGGGGTGGCGACGGCCGAGGAAGGAAGGAACAGACGGGCGGTGCACGCACAGACGGCTTGAGCTAGGGGAAGAGGAGGAGAGGCCCGGGAACCTAAGGCTGCAGAGGGAGGGGGCGCACAGGCGAGAAGGCGAGAGGGACGCAGAGGAGACTCAGGGAGGACAACGGATGGGCCGTCAAGGGCCGGCGAGAACTCACTGGCTGCCCCGGGGGTGGGAACTCCTCCAATCCCTGGCACGGGGAGCGTGGGGTGCACTAGATTGGACCCGTGGAGCATGAGAGCATCTCTTGAACATAGATAGGGTCCTTAGGGACTCTCCAGAGGGCTTGGATCTAGGAGGCTGGCAATCAAAAGCTCCCTAGGGCCTTTGGGGTGGAGGGGCCCTAGTCCTCGGGTTGGATGGGGCACTTGCTCACCTGCCACGGTGTACCTGTCCAGATAGTTGAGCACGTTACCCAAGCTCAGGATGGCAGCGGCTGCCCCCCGCCCTCGGCCCAGGCTGGCGGGTTTGGGCTGTGGCGCACCGGGGCCCTTGGCAGAGGCTGCGCAGCCCGGGGTGCTGGGGATGCTGGGGAGTCCGGACGGGACCCTCCTCACGCTGCCGGACAATGTCTGCACCTCTTCGTCGGCGGACACGACTCCAGCGCTCCCCGCACCCCGCGCCCCGCAGCAAGCGCTACTGCCAGTCCCTGGCTGCGCCCCCCGGCGCCGGCGCCTCCGCTCGGCGTCCGCCTCCTCCTCCTCCGCGCCGCCCGCCGCCGCCGAGGCGCATTCCAGGCACATCATGCCGGCCCGGGCCGGGGCGGCGGGGGGCGCGGGGGGCGCGGGGGAAGCGAGGCCCAGCCCGGGCCCGCTCAGTGCGTGCACGCGCCGCGGAGCCGCCGCTGCACCATCCCGGCCCGGCCCGTCGGCTTCTGAGCTCGGGATCCAGCCCCGGCTGCGGCGCTGCTACTGTTCAGTCAGACGCGCGGCCGCGGCAGCTCTGACAGCTGCGGCCGGCCCCGCCCACCAGGCTCGTGCCCAATCACCTTCGGGTTCAGGCCACAGCCCCGCCCCGCACGTGCTGCCCCGGGGGGGTGCGGGGGGGAGCCTGGCCACAGAGCCCCACCCGCCTGACGGGGGCGCAAGTCACGCAGGAGCGGTGCGGCCGCGGAACCTGCGGGGATCAGGAGGGGATTGCGGTCAACTGCGGCACTGATCAGGATTTAGGTGAGGGAAGTCGGTTGCCCCAGACCCTACTCAACTTCCACCTGTCCCTGGGGAGGGAGAGGACCCCTGGCTGAGGCTGAGGGAGGCCCATAGCACGAGCTATGCATTTGAAGAAAAAGGTCTTAGATGGTAGAAACAGGGGCACCGAGCTACGCATTTGAAGAAAAAGATCTTAGATGGTGGAAACAGGGGCACCTGTTGGAGAGCTTGTGACTCTCAATAGTTACCTTGATTCAGTCAGTTTAGGTAGAGCTGCCTAAGAAACATAACTGGTGGCCCCAAGATGCAGACCTTATAAAAGGTGCATTGCTTTTCTCTCTAGTGAAACATCTCCAGGCCACGACCTACCCTGGGCCTACTCTTGTGTGTGCACCCTGACCGTATCCCTACCTCCAAAGTGAAGCTCGTGGAAGCCAGGACTTGGATTAGAAAATCAGGAGGGCCTCCCCAAAGCCAAGCATGGTGCCCCACACCTGTAACCCCAGCATTCGGAAGCCTGAGTCTAAAAACCGGGAGGGGAGAAGAGATGGAGCAGGAAAAGCCTTCTACTTGAGGGTACCATCTCTCCAAAGCCCTTAGTGGAAGTTGGAAGGCTGGATCCTAGCCCAAATCCGCTCTGACGTATGGCTTAATTCTGGACAAGACCTCTACTGTCTTTCTGGGTCACTGTTTCTAACTGGGGGAAGGTGGCAAGGTGACAGTCAGACAATCTAGAGACTGGGTTGGGATGGGGGTTTTGTCCACTCTGGAGGATAACTAAGAGCTTCTGTGTACAGAACACCTTCACCACCCTGACCCAGATGGGACTGGGTCTGGCGAGCTCCCCTGAAACTCTCCTATTCATCTCTTTGAGGCTTTAATTAAAAACAAAATCTGTACTGTCCAAGGAGGTACACTCTTATAATTCCATCATTTGGGAGGCAGAGGCAGGTGGATCTCTGTGAGTTTAAGTCCAACTCCAGGGTTCCAGACCATTGAGTCCAGGCCAACAGGTCTCTGAATAAATAAATATTTAAAAAGAAAGAAATTAAAACCCAGCATATCATATTCTTTTTAGCATGTGATAACCTCTTGGTTCAAATGAGAGAGAAAGGCAAAGAGGAAGAGAGAGAATGAATAAGAATTAATTCAGACCCTTAGAAATCTAGTGGTTTCCGTCTGTGATTCCAGGTCACTGAAGTGACCGACCCATCATAAACAGACACCTAGTCAATGGTCTGGTTGGTACTTATCCAAGGCTCTGAAATCATCATCTAGGCTGGGAGCTTCCACGCTATTGCAGGCTGCTCCAGAGCCCACGTTCACAACAGGAACATCTTGTGAAGGTGTCGGCCACAGTGAGTCATGGCATAGCCAATGGATGACAAAGCATGAGGCGCACGCGCTCGGGCGGGCGCGCACACACACACACACACACACACACACACACACACTCCACTGTCTCCGTGAGCAAAGTTAATCCCCAAGCTGGTGTTTCTTGGCGCCTTCAAGGTGTCTTTTCAGTTCTGTGAAGTGACTAAATTATGCTTCAGTGTGCTGAGTATGAATGGCTGTGACGGGAAGGTTCGGAAAACAGATTTCATTCGGAAAGTTGCCTGCTGCCTCTTTCCTGCTGGCTGAATTCGGGCCCAAAAAGTCAGTCAGGGAGAATTTCACTGGGTGGCCAGGGATAACAGGTGATTAGCAGACAAGTACAGACCCAGAAGCTCCATGGGGCTAGACTGGTACCCCCACAATGATCCCTAGAACTGCGGGATGGTGCTAGCTAAAGGACAGTGTCTGCTGTGGATGCTGAGGAGCTATGGACCTGTGAAATAGATTCAATCATGGCTTTGCACTCTACCATACCGTGTTTCCTACCCTTTCATAGCCCTGCCAGGGAGGCAAGTTTTGATCTTTGATTCATTGCCCTTTATCTCCACCCCTGGCTGAATTCTAGAGCAGGGAAAAGGATGGGCTTTTAAGTCTTTCATATTTAGGGCAGAGGGAAAAACTTGTTTGCCACCAAGCAAGCCGTCTATTCCTACTATGATGCTTCTAACTTAAAGGCAGTTTCTGGAGTTAATCCTGTATAAGATAAAGGGTTCCTATCTATGGGCAAGGTGACAGAAACAACTCTTTCCTGGCTACATGGTTGTGAGTAGATGAGGGCTTTGTGAGAACTCCTGGCAGCATCCTAGGTCAGGAGGCCTGCGGGGTGTTGTTTGTTTGCGGCAGAAGCAGGGGTATTGAGATGGGGTCGTGGCTGTCCTGCTACTCACTATGTACAGGCTGGCCTCAAACTCACAGAGGTCTGCCTGTTTCTGCCTCCCAACTGCTGGATTAAAGCTATGAGCCACCATGTCCATCAGACCTGTGGGTTATCATTTCTATCCCTGTGGCAAGGAAACTGAGAGGCCCCTGGGAAAGAAGGAATCCATCCAAGGTATGACTACCTCCTAAATAAGTACTTCCAGGTTCATGGTACTCTGCCCACAGCTTCTGTAAGACTTTTTTTCTGGGCATGACAGGAATCTGAATTCAGCAATGGCTCCAGGACCTTCTGGTGTCCATTCATGAGGTCTAGATTGTAACTACCACACATGAGATAGCACACACCTGTAATCCCAGAACCTGGGAAACTGAGTCTAGAGGTTCACAAGTTCTAGGCCAGTGTGATCTACTCAGTGAGAGCTTGTCTCAACAAATTCTGAAACAAGTGAGGCACAGAACATTAGTGCAGTTACTCCAAGGATAACTGTATTTGGGAAATGGTGGGGGAAACAGACATTTCCTTGTTGAGCAACCCCTTAGATCCTTTGCTATGGGTGTGCTGTGACTTAACACAGACTACGGTCATTTTGGAAGAAACTGCCCCCACTAGGTTGATATGTGGGCAAGCCTGTGGTGCATTTTCTTGATTAATAACTGATGTCGGGGAGTCCAGTCCACCATGGGTGGTACCATCCCTGGTCAGGTGGTCCTGGTTGCTATTAGAAAGCAAGTTGATCAAACCGTAAAGAACAAACCAGTAAGAAATGTTCCTCCATGGTCCTTCAGTTCCTGCCTTGAGTTCCTGCCCTGACTTCTTTCAATGATGGACTTGTAGTGTTGCCTTTGGCCATGATTTTTTTATTTTTATCACAGTAATAGAAACTCAAACCAAGACAATGAGCATGCACATTATGAGTCTCCCAGAAGCAGGGAGAAGCTACCGTATTTCCACAGAACACTTTGTAAGACCATTCTGTGAGAACATACAATGAGCTCCAGCAAGGCTGATGATCCAGATGGAGGCCAGTCCCTCTCACCTCTGCTGTGCCCATGTGGTAGCATTTCCCTGGATCAGACTGTGGTAGCTTCTCGTCACTTGGCACACTCTTTGAGCAGCCTTCACTTACACATGGGCTCTCAGTGATCATGCATTTGTTTACAATACCCTGACCTCCACCTCTAGACAGTCCCTATGGCCAAGTTTTAATTTCACATACAATCTCCCATACATCCTCCTAACAATCCCACAAACACCTTAAGCTCAGTATATCCCGAATGGAACTCACCATCATTCCCCCAAACCTGCTTCTTACCATAGCATCATAACTCCTGACCCACAATGACAATAAGGAGAAATCCTACAGGCCATTTGTGACTGTCTTACGTGAACCCCTTATTTAGCTATAGCCTGTTGAGTCTCACTTTCAATGTTCCCTGCTGCCCACTGATATACCTCAGATGTTTTACTTGGACTGCCTGATCCCACACCACCTCCAGACTTTCCCACACAGTTATTGATAATAAGTTTTCAAACCATACCCATGACCTGATCACTACATGGAATAAAATCTCTCCATAGATCTCTATGTGGCTTCACAACTCTTTCTGACCCGTGTGTTTCTGACTTCAGAGCCTCCTACATATCTCCAGCACACTGTCTCAAGGTAAATTATCTGAGAAGTTCTTCCGATGACATGGAACTCCCAGGATTGACATCCAGATACTTCCTGGAGCCTGGGCAAATGGCAAAAATTAGCTCATTTGTTTGTAGTTCCTATCTGCCCTTCGCCAGAAAACCCTGCTAAATCAATGATAGTTCAGGACCACGGAGAGCGTCATGTGCTCGGGCCCCCTTGTCCCCTGACCCTTTAGTTGGGCTCTGCCTACAAGGCCTTCCAGGCTAGCTTCTATAGCTGGTCCTTCACAAGTCCAATACAGGCTTGACTTCCTCATGGAAGCCTTCCCTGACCCACCTGGATGACCAATTATTTCCTTCTCGGGGCTATTTTGTAACATGTATATTCCTCCATCACATCAAACTCATTATTCTGATTATGTTTGATTCCACCACCACTCCACCCCCAAAAGACATGCGCCTCAAGGGCTCATGCCATGTCTGATTCATCTTCACCATCCATTGCAGAGGAGGTGCTTAGAGAATGTTTGTTGATTGAATGAGCAAATGACATTTAGCAGGTGCAGGAAATATGTGTTGATTTGCATTGTATATCTGTTGCTCTGGGTGACTCAGAAACCAGCCAGATTTCAATCCTGCTGCCTGTGGAGAAGGCATTTTTCTCCCTAATGACACCTCCCTCCATTCTTGGAGCAGCTTTCCTGAAGGTCACCACCCTAGCTGGGGAGAAGGCATCCCCACTCTGCTCCTGCTATTGCCACACCGGAGACTCACAGAGTCTCCCCATCCCCCAGTTTGGGGCCTGCCACGTGAGTTTTACTCTGAACATGTCATCTCTGCCTCTCTCCTGCTCAGAACAGATGGCTCTGAATCCCTGCTCATACAGAAGTTCGTGTTCCATCATTTGAACATTTTTTTTCTCAAGACAGGGTTTCTCTGTGTAGCCTTGGCTGTCCTGGAACTCACCCTATAGACTAAACTGGCTCTACTTGGAGCTCTACCTGCCTCTGGCCCCCAAGTGCTGGAATTAAAGGTATGTGCATCACTATACATGACTCCTTTGGACATTTTTAACACTTTCTATATTATAGATGTTTCAATCACCTTTGGTCATGGCCTGAAATCATCAGAAACAAAGAATCTCTGGAAGGACATTGAGTGGAGCCTCTTCCTCACCCTGTGGAGAGGCCAGTGACCTGCCCCAAATCATTGAAGTAGATGCTGTCACTTTTTTGAGGGAGGGGAGGTTCCTTTAAAAAAATTTATTGTTTTGGTGTTGGGAATCAAACTTGGGGCCAACTAGGAAAGCACCATCACTGAACCACACCCCTGGCCATTTGGTTTTGATGATCAGAATTAATTCATTCATCTTCCTAGCAGCTTTCATGGCTTCCTGGTCTAATGGAGCTATGAATCAAGACACAGGCAGAGGATCCAAGCTAACCCAACTGAACTTTTATGCGTAGGGCATTAAATCTTGAGTAAGTAAGAAAAGAGTAGGGAAAAATATCTGGAGCTCTGAAAAATTAAAAGAAGAGGTAAAAATCTCTGGCTCTTCAACCTTGCTATCTACACTTGCTCTTTCTACACTGCTGACGAGTCCTTTGCTTCCTCAAGGTCATCAGTTCAGCCCAGTTACAAGCAGCTCCATAACCCAAATGCTGTAGGAGCCAGTGCAAACCCATCCTCTTGGCAATGGGGTAAATCATGGCTTCAACAAGTACCAGCGCTTCTTGTCGGACTCTCTGATAGAATCTTGGTGAGCTGGCTACATCACACACAACTACCTCACTACCCAGACACAGCAGAAAGTCACCCACTTAGGAGTGGGACAGACAGTCCAATGGCTAGTTGCAGGGGAACAAGCCAGGTCGAGGTGCAGGAACCTAAATGCATGCTCCATCCTCCAAACTGAAAAACACCACCCTAGAGAGCAAGCTGGCCACATGAGCACATGCATAGACATAGGCAGACACATGTTCCTGCCAGGATGTCTCCTGGAAGCTGAGTCATGAACACGTGAAGTGATCAGGGTCGGGCTTGGGGACTTGTCTTGCTGAATAGCATTTTCACTGCTGTTGACATTCCCAACAAATAAGTCCAGAGTGTCAATAACCAGGATTACCCAACAGCATCCTTCAGGCGATAAAGATGTATTCTGTTTACTATGCTACCCTTTGTAGTGAGGCACTGGGGGCCTCTCACAGGGCTTGCACCTGTGTTCTCATCTGCTCCCAACAGGGAGAGGTAGGACCTGAGGGAAGCTGGGGCCTCGCTTGACTGTAGATGAGGTGTGGCTTTGTCCTCCCAGGGTCCCTCAGTCCCAAAACTCTGGCACTCCCCAAGCTCACTTAGAAAATAATATTCTGTAAATCTCTGGCTGAGCATTGAGTCTCAATGCATCCTGGGAACTCAAGCTTCTGAATGCAGTAGAAGATGTGACGCCCCCCCCCCGCCCCCAGCCCCAGACTAGGGATGAAAGCCGCAGTGCTGTGCACTGAGGCCCCTATTCCCAGCCAATCCTGCCACCTCTTCCCACCAGTGGTGAGCATGCCTCCTCTCTGGCCCCTCTACACCCTTCCATGACTCACAATGTGTTTCCTGTCCCATTGCCTCTACCCTAGTACTGTTCCCCTGCCTAGGGTTCCTTTCCTCCACATCTCTTGTCCTTACCAGTCCCAAAGTCACTTCTAGAAGGTTTCTGAGCCATGTGACCCTTTTGTCATAGGAAGTATGTCTCCCTTGGCTTAGTCCATGTATTTCCTGTCCGGCTTTGGGCTGTGAGGTCCAAGGGCAGACTGGAGTCTGATTTATTGCCCCACACCTCGATGGGACCTACTGATAACCATCAGTGTTTGTAGACTTAGCACGAGTGATGTTTCTGGTCTCCCTCCCCAGCCACTGGACTCTGCCCATTGTCTGGAAGCTGAGTTTCATGACAGCATGGCTGCTGGGTTCTGACCCTGGAACTAGCCTGTGAGAGTTCCATGGGACTGGAGCTAGAAATCTTCATTTGGTGCATCTCAAAAAGAGCTATGGAGTCTGCAGCTGAAAGGCGGGCTGTGGCCCTGATCTTCTGTACCGTGAGTACTGAGAGCAGTGTGGCTGCCTCCTTCTCAGATAGTCAAGCTCTCCACACCAGTCCGTTTCCTTGGAGTTTTGGGGTGGTTGTTTCACTTCAACTCCAGATGATGCCTACTTATGAAATGGGAGCTTTTGTCCTGGAGATGCCTGCTCCTGAGGAGAGCTAAACCCCGGGACATGTGTAGGCTGAGCTAGTGAACCTAGCTCCAGGAGCCTGTCACAGCTAACTAGGAACAAGGAGAAGCCTTAAGAGGCAGGATAAGAATGTAAGGGCAAGGAGTGGTGCTGAATGCTGGGCCACCGCTCTGCCCACAGATGCTGGAAGGCAGGCACAGCCTGGCACAGTAGAGGTGGCAATGAGTGAGGAATGATTGCCTGGCTGGGCTCCGGGGGAGGGGACAGAAACTGGGGTCATAGGCGGAAAGAACATGCCTCCCTGCTGCTGCCCGCCTGGAAGCTGTTGATCTCCTGCAGGGCCCGTTGAGCCCAGCTGCTCAGAACCCAGTGCCAAGCATGGGTCCCACAGAGCCAGCCCTCGCCATGGAGATACTGGGGTCAAAGCATAGGCTGGAGAGAAGGAGGGCTACTTCCAGGAGTATGTGTGAACAGTCATGTGAGCTTTTCTGCATGTGGCTCAGAGGCAGCTGCCTCTGTAATTTGCACAGGCTTGAGTGGGGTCACATCCCCATACCAGCAGGCACAGGGAACCTAACTCCAAGACCACCTCTTGTTCAGAGGATGAATGCTCACAGAGGGGTACCCCTGTCCCCCGTGCCTTTGCAAACAAGATAATCTGAGTCAGAGTGAGGTACTCATGGTGGAGACACCCAGACAACAAAGCTGAGCAGCTTCCTCAGGGTCCCTGTTGTAGAGGCCACCATGAATCCTTGGCCTGGCCTACCCACTGCCCGCCCCCCTTCCCGCAGAGGCTTCACGAGGCTATAAATAACAAGATGGGTCTAAGAAGTCCTGAAATCCCAGGGCTTTGCACTGGTCATGCTTTAATAAGGGCCTGGCCTCCCTGCTGGGTGCAGAAACAGGGCACAGTCTCCCTGAAGGGTAGTGACAACTCAATCTAGCCAGCTCCTGGGCCCTGGCAGCTCTCTAGCAGAGACTGAACAAGTGGCAAGTGTAGCTTAGCTGGGGTCCCTGAATCATAGCCAAGATGGGTGGGGCCACCAGGAGGATGTGGGAAGGATAAAGTCTTCTCACTGCAAGATGGACTCAGGACTCCTCTGCTGGGATGCTGGTGCCGGACAGCAGGCCTTGACTCTCAGTGTTCCTGCTGACTATGTCCTCGCTGTCCAGAGTTCCTGTGGAAGGCAGAAGATGATCAGCCAGCCCAAAGGGGGCAGAACTTTTGAGACTAGGCTTGGGAACAATTTATTACAAATTCTTGAGGCTATGTTTGCAGAAGAAACCCCAAATCAGACCCCTTCACTGACATCCCCATGTCACTGCCATCCCAGGGGCTTAGTTCCTCCAAGTATAGTACAGAGCATTCTATGACCTCTCTGCCCCAATCTGGCACTCTGAATTCTGTTCTTAATACAGAAGGCCTGGGGTTGCCTACACAAAGCAGACCAAGCCCTTGGAACCCCACCTCTGCAAACCCCACAGGGACTCCCATTTCACTCTCAGTGAAGACCACAGTCCTTTGAAGGATTCCCTCTGTGTTCTGCCTCTCTTGCTGCCTCACTGTCCCCCTCGCTCCTGCTACAGTTGCCCTGGCCACCTTATCAATCTCAGCACCTCAAGCACATTCCTACCACAGGACCTTTGCACTAGCTGTCCTCGCCTCCTGGAGCCCCTCCCAACAGATAGCTGCTTGGCTCACGTCCCTTTTCCTCTTTGCTCTTTCACTCCAATGTCACCTGTACCCCACCATCTGTCCTTGTCAATCCCTTTCCCTGTCTGTTGTCTCTATGGCACTTACAGCAAACATTTCTCTCTCAGTTTTTCCATTTCTGGCCTGTCTCTTGCCACTAGAGCATTAGCTCCGTGAGGGCTCAGACTTGGCCTAATTCTGTCTCTCTCCGGCATCTGCTACCTTGCCTGGCACATGGCAAGGGCATAATGAATTATCTGGAATGAGCTGTCCAGAAGCATAGGTAGTTGCCAGTGCTCCAAGTCCAGAAGTGTTCATCCGGGAGTTGGGCAGGGCATCAGGGGTTGAAGTACCTTTGCCAGACTGCCTGGCCTGGGCCTGGTCTCTTTCAAGGTGCAGTGCAGTCAGGAGGAAGCAGCCACCACCCAGCACGATGGCAAAGGCACAGCACAGGAAACTGTGTTGCAGACTGAGGAAGCGCTGCAGGTAGGAGTTTGGGCGCCCAGTCTGCAGAACACTGGAGATCTGCCAAGAGGAAAGGTGTGTTTGCGAAGCCCCCCAGGTGGCCCCAGGACCTTAGCACGAACAGCACCTCCCCAAGTTCCTCTCCCAACCACACTTAGACACTCCTTACAAGTCCAGTGAGGTAGGGGCTGCCAGCGTCTCCCAGGATGTGGGCCACTGTGATCTGGAGCGCCTCTGCTGTCCCCCGGCACCTAGGCACCACTACCGACTGCAAAACACAGGAGCCCCAGAGGTAAGCCTCCAGCAAGGGAAGAAAGGGCATCCCTCACCCCATCCTTCTGTTCCCAGCTTCCAAGAGAGTGGCAGGCTAGACAGGTCAGAGGATGGATGAGAAGGATCATTGACTTCCAAGACTGAGCCCGATTCCAAGACTCAGGTCCCTGGGGGCCCCTGGAGGCCTCCTCAGGACAGGGATAGTAGGGGCAAAGAGCATAGCACTGAACAGAGACACAGAGTTTATACTTGAGCTGGGCCTGTCTGGCTGTGACCACAGTGGTAGGGAAGTATCTCAGCTCGGCACTCCAGACATCAGTGCAAGCAGGTGCGACCAGTGTGGGGCAGTGGTGCCAGGGAGGCTCACACAGCTCCATGCAAGAAGGTAAGGACGTTAAGAATGTGACTTCTGGAGTCAGACAGTCTGGGGTCCACTCCCAGTCCCTACCCATTAGCTGTGCGTCTTCGAGCAAGTCACTTCAGTTTTTCCTGTCTCCTCTCTAAATGGGATAATGATAGTACCCACCTTGAGAGCTATGCTTAGTGTCATTCAGCTTAGATTCAGGAGCTCACAAGAACATCTGTCCTGCTGGTGGAATGCTCTGGGTATGAGTGCCTTCTGCCTGGCAGGCCTTCCTCACTGGACCTACTTGGGAAGCACTATTTATCACTTAGGACTGACCCTTAATCACCTCCTCTGTGAAGCCTTCTCAGCTTTGAGCTTCATACACACACACACACACACACACACACACACACACACACACACACACCCCACAGTTAAATGAGTGTGTGCTCCCTGGAACTGGGAAGGGAAGGGTCCTTTCTTGGGCCATTTCTTTATCTCTCATACTGTATTCATAGCAAAGCCCCTAATTTCTCCTGTGTCCCTGGAGTACCATAATACATAAGGAATAAAGGGACCTAGAGAAAATCTGCTGACCAAGTAAGAGAAATAAAACATTCTGGAAGCCTGGTCTCAGGAGAAATCCTGCCAGCTCAGAGATACTCCACACTATGACAGCCACAGAGGAGAATGCTGGTCTGGAGTCTTGTCCCCAGGACCTCAGTGTCTATTATCTGAACCCATCTGAAAATAATAATAATAATAACAACAACAGCTAGCATTTAATGACTGCTTCCTGCATATGTGTGTATGTGTGTGTGTGTATATATATATATATATCAGCCCCTGAATATGTGTGTGTGTATATATCAGCCCCTGCATATGTATGTGTATGTGTGTGTGTGTATATATATATATATATTTTATATATATATCAGCCCCTACATATGTGTGTATGTGTGTGTATGTGTGTGTGTATATATATTAGCCCCTGCATATGTGTGTATGTGTATGTATGTGTGTGTGTATATATATATATATATCAGCCTCTGCATATGTGTGTATGTGTGTGTGTATATATATATCAGCCCCAACAAGCCATGAAGGTGATATGATTGTTTCCTGCATTTTATAGATGGGAAAGCTTTCACAGAACAGGTAATTAAATTGTCCAGAGCAGCCCAGCCAGGAAATAATGGGCCCAGACTGGATAGCAGGCCTTCCTGTCCAGGGTCTGGCCTCCTGACCCTCTGCTGTTAGGGGTGGGGGAAGCTGGCAATTTCAGCCATGTTAATATGGTCATTATACAGCATTCAAAAGGTGGACAGTAAGACTAAGAACACAGAAGCAGGTTAATTCCAACACTCAGCAGGCACAGATAGGTGGATCTCTATGAGTTGGAGGCCAGCCTGGTCTACACAGAGTTTCACCCTAACTAGGAATATATAGTCTCAAAAAA